>JBBPCY010035161.1:0-13890 GCA_037974405.1 Brachyalestes nurse | reverse complement strand
TTTGTGAAGCAGCTTTGTGACAATGACCATTGTTAAAAGCGCTATATAAATAAAATTGAATTGAATTGAATTGAAAATAAAGTAATTCTAGATCAAAAGTTTTTGTTTGAAAAATATTTATTTCTTAAAAATGTTTCACATAAATAACATGTCATTTGCATATTTAAATATATCTTTCTTTGCAAAACATTCTAAAATGAGCATCTCAGAGTAGGCTATCATGCTTAAATAACGCAAACCCTCTTCTCTCACATAGCTAAAAACATGACATGATGGATGTCAGGATATATTTGTAATCAGATACATTTTTAACATATACATATGTGAAATTCAGTATTTCTATAATTCAGTATCAACCATTTGGTGTATCCTTCCATAAATATGACGGGATGGTCAGAGAAATTAATTGGTTAAACTCAACGATCTGTGTCCAGATGAACTAAAACAGCTCTGATTTTTCTGCCTAGACTAAAAAAGCTGCTTATTCACATTTTGAAAAGCACGTGCATTCTGGAGTCCTGGCCTAACCCAGGTTAAATATTATGGCTGCTACCACACCCCTATCAGCACTCTAACACATTTATGAGGAAAGTGAAACAGTGATTCCCACAAGGTTACGTTGCAAGTGGCACATCCATCTAAGTGCTGGCCCTATTGTTGGGAGATTTTATCCCCTCGGGAAACCACAGTTATCTGTGGCGGGGAGTCCAAGAGAGCTCTCTGAGAAAGGAAGGGCCAACACAGGCATCTGTCCCTGACACAATTAGTGTTCTCCAAGTATGTTGAGTTGTCCAGTGACGTTGCATTAGAAGCAGTGACTGTCCTCACATGTCATGGACTAAGTAGCACGTGCTAGCCTTCGCCTCCCCAGCATGGTAGTGATGAGGAGACGTAGCATTAAATCATATCATTGACTAAATTGGAGAGCAAATTGTAAACCTTCCCAACAAAAAAACCCTATCACATCAATATAACCAACATTAGCAACACAGTCATGCCTTGCTGCTCACCTTGCTGATCTGCGTTGTTGTTGCTGATATTGTAGAGAACACAGCTTTATCAAGGGCTCTTGTGTTCTTGTTTGCTTTTCAAGTCAACACTGTGCAGAGGTAAACTGAACAAAGGCCAAACCTGACTGATGTTACCTCACTATGTTTGCAAGTCACAACACAACTCCCTGCAAAACTGTGGGTAATCAAGGGCAACTCTCTGTCAATGTTAGTACATTTTCCAGTTGCTTTTACTATTATTCTATTCAGTGGGCCCTGAACGTACCCCTTAACTCCCACTGGGTTAATATGGCCTAAACCACAGCTTACAAACTTTTTTTTGTTTTACCCCATTTTTGCAGTTTCATTTGTAGTAGGCCTTCATGTCTCATATTAATCTGTGTGGCCAAAAGCCTAAAGCGACAGAGAAACCTCACAAATGCTGTGCACAAGGCCCCATGACGGTGGAGGTGTTGGTTTCTTGACAACATACAAAAATGAAATATGACCGTGTTCTCCTTTTTTTCTATTTCAGCAGCAGACTTGAAAAACAAATAAATTGCTTCAGTGCACTGCAGGCTATCCTAGCTGTAGACCCACAGAAACATGTCATCAACCTGGATTTATGTCAACAATGATAACAGTTCTAATGCTCAGCCACACTGTTTTCTGATGACTTCCTCTTCTTCTGCTCATGTGTCCAGTTCTATCCCTGATGCATTTTGATTATTCTCTGTAGAGCAAGTCATGGAGCAACAAATGGAACTGAAAAGAAATCCTGTCATGTATGGATCCACATATAGTGCCTTGCAAAAGTATTCACCTCCCACCCCCTGGCATTCTCTCGATTTTATTCTCTTATTCCTTTACAACCTAGAATTTAAAAGG
Source organism: Brachyalestes nurse (assembly GCA_037974405.1). Lineage (NCBI taxonomy): Eukaryota > Metazoa > Chordata > Actinopteri > Characiformes > Alestidae > Brachyalestes > Brachyalestes nurse. The sequence continues at coordinate 12,013 of JBBPCY010035161.1, read as the reverse complement.
AATTTTGGGGGGGGTTGTATCTTTTAATGTACACAACATAACAAACACTTTGTAGATGCAAATTAATTTTTTTATTGTGAAACAAACAAGAAATAAGACAAAAAAAACCTTCTGCAGCGATTACAGCAAGTCTCTTCATGTACATCTCCACAAGCTTGGCCCATCCAGACTCTGGTATTTTTGCCCATTCTTCATGGCAAAACTGCTCCAGCTCCTTCAAGTATGGACGGCACTTGTGTACAGCGATCTTTAAATCATCCCAGAGATTCTCAATTGGATTGAGGGGTGGACTTTGACTGGGCCATTCCAGAACATTAACCTGTTTCTCCTTAAACCACTGCAGTGCTGCTTTAACAGTGTGTTTAGAGTCTATGTCTTGAAAGTGAACTTCCGTCCCAGTCTCAAATCTCTGGAAGATTTCCCTCAAGAATTTCTCTATATTTTGCGCCATCCATCTTTCCTTCAGTTCTGACCAGTTTCACAGTCCCTGTCAATGAAAAGCATGGTGATGCCCCTACGATGCTTCACTGTGGGGATGGGGATCTCAGCATGATGAGAGCTGTTGGGTTTGTGCCAGACATAGTGTTGTGCTTGATGGCCAAAAAGTTCTATTTTAGTCTCATTTGACCACTGCATCTTCTTCCACATGTTTGGGGAGTCTCCAGGACACCTTCTGGCAAATTTCAAATGGTCTGACTTATTTTCTTGGCCACTCTTCCATGAAGCCCAGCTCTGTGCAGTGTGGGGTTTATAGTGGTCCTAAGTACAGATACTCCCATGTCTGCAGTAGAGCCGCCCGGCTCCTTCAGGGTTATCTTTGGCTTCTTGCTCTGATTAACGCCCTCCTTTCCTGGTCTGTGAGTTTTGGTGTACGACTCTCTCTTAGCAGGTTTGCTATGGTGCCATAATCTTTCCATTTTCTAATAATGGATTTAATGGTGTTCCTTGGGATATTCAAGGTTTGTGATATTTTTTTATAAGTCAACCCTGATCTGTACTTCTCACAACTTTGTCTCTGACCTGTGTGGAGAGTTCCTCGGTCTTCATGCTGTCACTTGCTTGATGGTAAGCCCCACTTAGTGGTGTTGCACTGGTTTTGACTCTGGGGGCTTCAGAACAAGTGTATATATACTGAGATCATTTGACACTTAGATTGCTCACATGTGAATCTTCTTTAACTAATTAAGTGGCTTTTGAAGGTAGTGGTTGGGGCTTCAAAGCAAAGGGGGCGAAAACATATGCACATACCACTTTTCAGTTTTACAATTTTTTAATTATTTAAAAATGAGGGTTTTTTAAGTTCATTAATGTATAGTTTGTTTTCTAGGTCCATCACTTAAAATAAAATTGAAAATCCATTTAAATTCCAGGATGTAAGGTAACAAAATAGAGAGAATGCCAAGGGGGTGAATACTTTTGCAAGCCACTGTAGCTGTTTTTTTCATACTGAACAGCTCAGATTTGAAGAGGCAATGCTGTCTTTTTCTTCAAATGAAAGAATTTCAGTTTTTAAAAAAAGTTTCTCTCATGAACTTTTTGTTCTCTATGATCTTCAATTTGCCTGTCAGACTGCATTAACTCAGACTTCATTGTCCAAATTCATTGAAGTGAAGGGCTACATGAGGGTCTTTCTCAGAATCTCTCACCTTGTGGGCAGAACTGATTCACCCTTGATCTCTCCTCAAATGTCTTTGGTCATAGCTACAGTTACAAAGTTGGACAAGCTTACTCTCTTAGAATAAACATAGTACAGCGTTGGGTCTTACAGCTACTATACAACTGTGGCACACATGACTTTGTAAAGGTTTGGTGTGGATAATATTTTTCTTTAAAATGTAATCAGTAAAGTATGTATCCCTCTATTGTTTGTATTTATTGCTACTGAATTGAATTTAAGCTCAAAGCAAAATGCTGTTGCACTTGTTGGTATTTATGATAACAGTGACCTCTGCAATACTTCAGCCATGATACGGCAGCTTGTTGTAAACATCAGCTTAGTTAGCAAGCAGATGATGGTGGTTAGGGAGTTGCCCCTGTGTTTGGAAGTCCTTGGGTTTGAATGCCAGGACTGCCAGGGGCACCACTACCGTCCCCCGACACTCCTCCTTGGGCGCTGAGTCAGGGGTGTTTTCGGGTGTGACAAATGGCCATTTTACAAACAGTACATTAGATAGAAATATAATGAACACACAAAAAAAATGAAAATAAAAATCACTTATCTTAAAACTGTGCATGGTCCAAATATTCTAGTGAGCACTAGTAACAGACGGCCCTCGGTCCAACATTCCCGTGCGGCTAAAGGGAGGACAGCGGAATGGTGAGGATGCTGGAAGTAGACCTGACGAAGGTGGAGGAGTGCAAATACTTGGGGTCAACAGTCCAGAGTGTGTTGTGAGAAGGATGCTGAGGAGAGACTCTGAATGTGTTGTGAGAAGGATGCTGAGGATAGAGCTGCAGGGAGGAGGAGAAGAGGAAGGGCTAGTAGGAGGTTTATGGATGTGGTGAGGGAGGACTTGCAGGCAGTTGGTGTGAGAGGGGAGGATGCAGAGGATAGAAGGAAACTGAGACGATTGATCTGCTGTGGCGACCCCTAATCGAGAGCAGCCCATAAAAGCAAGATTAACCTACTTAGAAAGACATGATAGAGCATTAAAACTATGTCATATTAGGAGTTATTTGATTTAAACAGAAACAGTGCATCATTTTGTCTTGTTATTATGATCTGATCACAATATGTGTTTCATACAACTAAATCCTGAATTTTAATTTGTTTAAACTGATCTTGATCAAATGGGCTGACTGATTCTAATTTAATTATTTTTGTGTTCTATTTCTTTGGCCTTTCTGAGTCAGCAAAAACATTAGATTAGCGGTCACTAACTGCTTTTCATTAAAGATATCCTGAAGATTAAGAAGCTCTCAGTTTGCTCGTAATGCTGCTATCTATCTCTAGAATAGACTGGCACCCTGTGTTTAATGCCCAGTCTTTATTTTATTCCTTCCTCTGTCCTGCTGGGAGTGTATTACATAGTCCTCCTAATGATAGTGAACAGATACTGAGGCGACAGTGCTTGAGGTTATATTATAAAGAACAGGGGTGGGTAATATGATGTTATATAACATAACTGTGTGTACTGTGGATAACATTAGTATAACACAGTAACATTAGTTCTACAACACTGCACAATGGCATGTATCATAAAAAGACAGATTTAGACCAACAAGCATTGAGTATTAGACTGCACAAACTGAATAAAAAGTAGGTGATCTTTATTTGATCCTTACCTTATTACTTAATTTGTACCAATTGTTTGTTTGGTTCCTTCCCTAACCAGGGCTGGACTGGCACAAAAAAATCGGCCCGGGCATTTTGAGCCGAGACCGGCCCACCAGCTTGTCGTTCCCGTTGGTTGGGAGAGGGGGGATTCCGCGCCGGTCTGACCGGCCCAATTTTACCATCGCGCTGGCCAAATGTACCATCGCCGTTCCCGGGGGGGGTTACTACCCGGTACGCCAGATCCCATGTCTATAGCAACACTGACACTAAATTTTGTATTTTATTGTTATGACTAAGTTTAAACTGAGTAGTATTGAGCTGAAGTCACAGAGATGAATGAAATTTAGCGCCAGTCGTGGCAGTAAATTGGGTTAAGATTAGGATCAGTAGTTATAGCAAGCATCTTCATAGAGGTTAGAGGTTAGATACGAAAGCAATAAAGGTTAGAGTTAGCAACCTCGACAATTATTCAAGGGCCAAGGTTGCTTTATTGATGAGCAGCATTCAACATTTAATTATTCAAGGTTCAACATTCAGCGCAAGTTACGACAGAGACAACAGACAATAAATAAGCACCACAATAATTGTTACGGTCGTGTACGTAACAGTATAGTGTGGACACTACGCAAACCAGAGTGAATAGTATTGCACAGGAGGCAGTTACAGCATTGAGCAAAGTCCAGGGGATGGCAGCAACAATACAATAAATAGTCAATATAGCAATGTGACAATATAAAGAGAAAGGGATGTAAAACTGAAACAATACAATAAATAGTCAATATAGCAATGTGACAATACAGAAAGTAGACAATACAGCAGTGTAACATGAAAGTGGGAAGTAAACTTGTAAACTTTCCAGAATGAATAATATTGCACCATACATATATTATCCTATAATATATTAGGATACTACGTGTAATTTTTAATAATGATTACATAATTATAACACAAATGACTCTGAAACAGTTTATATTTACTATATTTACTAGTTTATATATGATCCTAATGTCATTGTTAAAATGAATGGTAATGTTAGTATCCCCAACTCATCATCCAGCTCAGACTCCAAGCTTAACTAGCTTAACTTCTGCCCACACTGGGGCTTTGCCTAGCCTGGAACTTGGTCAACATTGACTGATCAAAGGTTAAAAAACAGGAAGTTTCTTGATTTTGAATAATTAATACAGAATTAATACATTGACATAAAAACAAAATTTTGGTCAAATACTTAATACTGCAATATGGCCTACAACTAGTGTTTAATAAGTAGTTTTATTATTCAGTTTGATGAAATGTATGATAAATGGTTTTGTTAATGGGAATCCCCCAACTGTGATAAGGAAACAGCAAGCCTAGTCAGTCATCAGTAGTTTAATACCTAAAGATGATATTCAATTCAATTCAATTTTATGTATATAGCGCTTTTAACAAAGGTCATTGTCTCAAAGCAGCTTCACAAAATGGGAGAAAATTGTGTGTATGAGTGTGTGTGAATGAACAGTCTCTGACGAGCAAGCCAAGGGTGACGGCGACATGATATTAGGTAGAAATTGTCATGAAACAACATTCTATGGTAAACTGAACAGTCAATACTTTCCTAAAAACAAGCTCAAACTGACTGTGAGTTATGGCAGGTACTACTGTAAAAAAACTCATATAACTCAAGAATGGTAAAATTGTGAAATATGGTGCAATGCCACATACTTCATCTTTTCACCATTTTGGAGTTATAGCCAGAAATCTTCACTTAGTCATCTAGAAAGCTCAGCTGCCATTCAGCTCTCACTGACCCAACACACAGTCCAGTTACTGCCCAGTATTGCTGAAAAGGTAACGGCTGAATCCAGACGGAGGGGCAGGGCCATTAATGATAATCCCAATAGCACAACAGATCAAAAGTACAGGCACCGGTTCTCTTTTAAACCACAACAGCCTTGAGAGCAAAATCTTTATCGTGCTCCAAAACCACTAAACTAGGCGTCCTCTCTCTGGCAAAATACATTTTACTAAGTGTCCAGAAATATATAATATGACAATGCAATTAACACATTTCAGGACAAAATCAGTGTCAGCACTGTTCATTTGCAGCCCTTTTGGCAGTAACAGCGAAACTCTCATTAACAGCTGCAGTTCTGCAGTTCCTCAGTCAGCACTGGCCAAGCAATCAGCAGCAGCTCACTGAACAGCAGGAGGATAAAACGTCACCCAGCACCTTCACTGAATAGGGCAGGTGAATAAAGCTTTTAAGAAAGATGCTATGGATAACACAGTTAGTCATCCCTCATAATGCTTCTAAAAATATTTACATTTTATTGATGTTTATTAAATGTTAATAATTGGGTCAGAATTGCCTTAGAAATACTTAATAAGCTGGTACAGCATGAATGAAAAAAGTATAGTTCATACATCTAAAGCTCAGATCTTGCTGTTTAATGATATTTCTCTGTCTTCTCCATCAGACAGCATAATAACTGTCAGCTTCATCACATATTCCCATTCATCAGATATAACAGCTCACTAGTGCCCTTCTTATTTATGCGCTATCTTTGAATCTTTGATTATTAATGATTTCTAATAATCACCAATTAGGTTATAAATCCTAAATGTTATGTCCTCCTCATTTTAACAAGTAACATGTAAATTGGTACCATTTTCCCCAACATGCTCATTATCAGTACACCCAACATTGTTGTTCTGTGTAAGAACCAAAGAAACCCTTGATAACTGAGACTTAAATATGACTAAGTAAGTACTAACAAGACTAAATATGTACATTGATTAAACACAGCCATACGAAAACACTTTTCAAGACAAACAAACGAAACGAAACAGTCAAAACATGACTTGGCCTTTATTTGTATAGTGTGTTTCACAACGGGCTTTGTCTCAAAGCAGCCTTACATGAAATCAAGACCCAAGTGAATGAGACAAAAGCCCCAGAGGCACTGAAAATCTCCTTCAGAGCAAAAGGGAGGTCTTCCTCAGGTCAGGGTGGAGAGTGTAACAATAAAACACAGAGCAGTCAAGAGTTATGAGCTTATTTAAGGACTGACTTTGAATGAGAAGGTTTGTCTTTTGACGAAGTATTAAGTTTAACCAGGGAAACTATGATTAAGCTTAGAGTTTAACATTAGCAGAATAGGTTTTCTAAAAAGAGTGTGAATGAGAGTTAATGATGGCTAAGAAAGTGAAAGCATGAACTAATAAATGATCAAATCTTCAAGAGATAACTTTGTGAAATACTAGATTTTATCTGGAGGGCCCATTTAAGAAACAAACTTCAAACATAAAACTTGTCTTGGCCATTCGACTATGTCTGAGGCAAGTGAGGGGGAATTGCATACATTGGATTGTTGTCTGAACTGTGTGTGTGCATAAGTAGTTTAACAGTATCTGTACAAAGGATTCCCCAATTACAAAGAACACAATACAAATTTAACCAAACAATAGGCTACTAGAAACTGCAAAGCCACTGAGTGTTGATGGCCCTTTAGCCTGTTGATATTATACACTGGCTGTATAGCACTCTATAAGGAAGGTCTTATATAAATAAAACTGCACTCTCTTAAACTTTATTTTCTCATCCTGCCTGTTTAGATTTTGAGAGTTCCAGTTAAGGACCTCATAAATCACTTGAAGTCCTGGCTGTGAGGATGATGCAACCTGTTTGTATTGGCTTCCACTCCCTAAGGGGGCCACAGTAGGTGCCAGGATGGCGGCGTCTGTCTCACCCACTGCACACGGGCCGTCCCTGCTGAGTCTGCTATACTAAGGAGAATTGAAGAGCTGACTCTTAGGTGAACTAGTCATCTCACCAGGGAGGAATAACATTCAGCCCATGGTGGGAAAAACACTTTCAACCAATGTCCCTTGACCTGTAGAGTTTGAACAGTGATCCTTTATACAACAAATGTGATATAAGAGAAACGATGATTAATAAATGTGAAGAGCAATTCTTTGGCCAGGGACTCTTTACTTAACAGTAGACTTTGGCTGCCAAGAAACAAGATTATGCTATAAACTGCACAACTTTTTCTCCCAGCACCACCTGATTGGCTGAGAAATGTCCTACATTCGCATTCCGCGGAGCACCGGTTGCTGAGTAACGACGCGGAGCTAACTTTTACATATGTTCTACTTTAGTACATTCAGAAACACATTTAAAACTGGATCATTTCTATTAGATACTAACTGAGGTCTAATTCATTTGGTAACTTTCTGAAGAAGAGTGCCACAGCAGGCCTACAACAAATTTGTCAACAACTTGTCGTTGTCCCTTAGGGCAGTTTTTACTTAAATGTGCCAGCAGAACAAGAAAAGAAACTAGTGTCTGGCTCCCCGCTGCTTCCCTTGGTGAATGGGTTAAATGCAGAAGAAGAATTTCAGAGAAAGAGGGAGAGTTTGCTGTGGTGTGTTCACGTACGACAGAATGGCCACTTTACACTTTACACACTTTACATGTACACTGACATTTTTCTGCTTCTTTCTCTGTCAAAAAATTCTGGATAGCTTGTAAGGAAAGTAAGAACATTTAAGCAAATGTCTATCAGGTCTCCTGTTCTCCTTACAAACTGTCCTATATATATTCCAGACCTTCAATCAAATATCTCGACTTGTTTAAGTGAGTTATGGAAACACAAAGATTAAAGCTTCAGCTGTCCATGGTATATCCTGTCTCTTTACACATATTGGGTTTTTTGATTTGCTGGACAAAATTGGCTGTTTTTGAAACATGCCACCTTTTTCTGAACTGAAAAGATTGTTCCATTTCATCTAGCTTGACTCTGTGTGTCTGTAATCACAGCAGAGGGCATGGAATAGTCTATACATAATAACTTATATCTGAAGTAAAGCACTCATTGGTCACACCGGACGAGAGTTTCTATTCAATTATACAAAGCAGCCAGTCTGTTACAGACAAAACAACGAGGAGGTTAATCTCTTGCATCTAGGAAATGAAGTCTGCTCAGACTGGAGAGCAGATAGGGGGGGAATTGTCTTCAGCTTCACAAAAGCACCACTGACCGTGGGTACCAGAACACTCAGATAATATTCAACAGATTCCTCCCAAGCTGCATTATGTAAGAAATTCTTACATTATCCTCATTCAGTCTCTAATAGGAAAAACGGAATATCAACAAACAATCAAGGTTTTATGTCTCAGATCTGAATTATGGGTGTGAGAGCAAAAAGGCTGTTTGTCCTTAAACATCCTACATAAAGAACAGCTCTCAGAAAGTATGCTAACATTCTTGAGACTGGAAAAAACAAGGCCTTGGACCAAGAGATGGTGATTCAGTGAAAGGTCTCTACGTTTATGAAGCTTTTATGTTGAAGAACAGAAGTGAAAAAAGTATGGAAATGTTGAAATTAGTAACATTGAGATTTCTTAAACCCGTCACACATGGCTGCCATCTGCAAGCGTTCTAGACATTAACCAGAGAAGCTGAATGTGTGAATGTAAATGTTCAAATCATTCAGTTATTAATTAGACTTGGCACCCTCCCATCTCTCTAATATAAATGTCTAATGTCTGATTGCATCCAATATGTGTGAATATGGCAGGTCACTGGAAAATTCACAGCAGGAGTGGGCGTGTTGGTGACATTATCATGCGACTAAAGGAAAATCGGAAGAAAACAAACCTCTGAAGGTAAAGAAGAAGGGACATATACATGAAAACGTCAACAAAAAAGACTGGAGAGATGATACGTTTTCTGACCTTCTGTTGGAACAAGGTCAATGCTGAAATCCCCAACGAACAGCAAGAGGTTTGGTTGTTTATGACCAAACTATGCACCAGCTACGTGACCATGTCATGTCCTGCCTTCTGCACCGGCCCCTCCATTGACCCCCACCCCATCTAGACCAAACCAAGCCTTTCCAGTATGTGAGAACACATCCGACATTGAGAATCTCCGGCTGAAAGAGCAACTCGTGAAAACAGCTTTAGACATTTTAGCAACTCATGAGATTTCATTCCCCTTGACAAGCGGAAGGTCAATCAAAGTAGATCCATACATACTAATGTAATACAAGAAACATATAACACTATAACACTAAGAGCGAACCAGAACACACATCAGATCTCATTTTCTGAGAACCGCATAGAACATTGTACCAAAAGGCCTCCGTCTCGTCGGCTCTACTTTAAACATTCATTCAGAGAGTGCTTCTGTCCTCTAATCAGTGTACGATGCGAAGGATTTATGAATAATGCAACATCCCAAGGCGACCAATGCCACTGGAAACATCCGTGCCCCGCCCAGTAACCATGGAGACCAGCTGCTCTCTGAAACCATGACAACAAAGCCTGTCAGTCAGTTCAACAAGCAATCATTCAGCGAGCACACCCAGGTTCTTTTATTAATGTCATTTAATGTAGCAACGTCTTATTCTAAATCATTTTGAGCCATTTCTATTGATCTTATCAGCATGAGATAATAACACAATGTATAGAGAACTACTAAAAACACTGCATCACTTATACACTGTAAGTCTCACTACAAACAACAGCAACTCAGTTTTGTTTGGCAGCTCCACTCAGTTTCGTCCTCTAATATACTTAAAAACGCTTGAGAGGATGTTTCTTTTGAGAGAAAAAAGTTACAGACACAGAGTCTGGCAGCCAGTCTAGCTTCAAGCTGGCCGACAGTATCTGGAGAGGGAAATGGGAGACATAAATATGTCACATATAAAACGCCCTTCTGCAATATACTCTTCCTGGCCAGACAAGATATGTGTTTCTCTAAAGAGTGGCATAGGGTGTGTATGCACTGCAGTAAAATAGGGATGCACAGTGCACTGTTCATTAATCATCAGCATCATATTAGCTTTTGCAGAGGACTGCAAAGCACAAGTATGAACCCTCTAACTACTCAGTTCTTTTACTGTGTTTCAATGAGTTTTTCAAGATTTCAGGGTATCCATGTAATCCATCAAAAGTAAATAACACATTCACAAAATGCAAACATTTAATACATGCACGCGCTGTGTACCACCTGCTTGCTGATCACATACACGATAGTTACAACCACATGCCTGAAATCCCCAAAACAACACTAAAGCACATTCACTTTCATGCCATCCAGCTAAACAGAGCAACAAGGTAACTACAGCACCATCAGTAAACCAGAGAGAGAAACACACAGAGGGAGAGAGAGAGAAAGACAGAGAGAGAGAGAGAGAGAGACAGAGAGAGAGAGAGAGAAAGACAGAGAGAGAGACAGGGAGAGAGAGAGAGAGAGAGAGAGACAGACAGAGGGAGAGAGAGAGAGAAAGACAGAGAGAGAGAGAGAGAGAGAGAAAGACAGAGGGAGAGAGAGAGAGAAAGACAGAGAGAGAGAGAGAGAGAGAGAGAGAAACAGACAGAGGGAGAGAGAGAGAGAAAGACAGAGAGAAGGAGAGAGTGACAGAAATAGAGAGAGAGACAGAGTGATATAAATAAAGAGAAACAGATAGACAGAAAGAGAGAGAGAGAGAGAGAGAGAGAAAGAAAGAAAGCTCCTTAGGGATGCCAAGGGCATATGTTGTTTATTTACATAAACAAGATATCCTTCTCTGACAGCAATTGCAAAGCTTTCAACGTTTATTAATTGTATGGTGAGTAACAAGACGAGCATTAAACCACACTTAGCTATCTGATCTCGTCCCTGCAGCACAGTCCCATCCTCAAGGACACAGGAAGCGATGAGAGGGCAGTTTATGCTGCAGCACTTTTCAGCATGGCAGCATAAAAAAACACTTTGCTCATGCCAGAAACACAACTTTTCCTCTGAGTCATACACAGAGCGAGAGAGAGAGAGAGAGAGAGAGAGAGAGAGAGAGAGAGAAAGATAGCAGGCAGATTTAAACGTTTAAATGCAGAGATCCAGAGATAGCACAACACAGATTTCCCTTTTCTGATTCCAATACTGATACTGAAAGTATACATATCAGCTGATAAAGACAAGCATAGCAATCTACATTTTAGAAAGTGATGTACACTTTTAACCTACGTTTTTACATGAGCTACTTCAAAAAAATGGCCAAACTGCTCTGCTAGCCTTTACGGTGTATCACTTGTAAATGTGTACAGCATGTAGCACTTGTAATGTAAATGTGTGCAAAATCAGACCATTTAAGATAAATGAATTGTAATTATAGTACATTCTGTTCTCTTTATGTTAACGTTGTGCTATTTGTGCTTGCTACTTATAGCAATTAAGTCATAATTAAAGCTAGATGTGCTATAGGATCAGATCTTCTTGTTTTTTGTCTTATCCAGGATGTTCTGCTGATATCGGTATGAGTTTTAGCTGATTTTGGCTGTGATGTCTCCAGTTACCTCCTATTTGGACAGATGTAACCTCAGTGTGAGGGAGAGAGCCAGCATACTCAATCAGCGCCTTTCTTTCTGTTTACTAAGCATCATCATATGATCTACTGCACATTGTTGATAAAGGTTTGGGGACATCTTGCTTTCTTTTAAAATTTGAGTTTTTATTGAAATTTGTGAACTGTCATGTAAAAGCTTTGGAGTGCAGATGAGCAACATTACATCAAGAAGATACAATGTGGGGTATGTGCCATTTAATCCCAAAGTAGCACTGGTGTTGTTTTGTTTTCCACAAAACAAGCCCGCTTGGACATTTGTAGTTTATGTTACGCCCCCCTAGCGGCCTCCAGGGGTCGCTGTGTGTTTTGTTTTGGGGTTTTGTGTATTTTGAGTTGGGACTTTTGTATTGACAGGGTGGG
>JBBPCY010035141.1:0-13891 GCA_037974405.1 Brachyalestes nurse | reverse complement strand
GCTCGCTCTCCTCAGTCTCCGTAGGAAGTGCAGGCGGTCCCTTTTAGCTATTTCTAAAGACACTGAAGAGAGCGAGCCTCCACCCACCAATCCTCACCGCATTCTATAGGAGCACCATCGGAAGTCTCCTCTCCTGTTGCATCACTGTCTAATCAAACTGGTGTTTTTTTAAAGCTAACCAGCTCAACTGAAGGTGATGAATGCAGCAATGCCTCTGTTACGTGGTACCAGCCCTGGGGGATTATCTTTTTCCCATTAGTGGAACAGCTACAGTGGAGACACCATCACAGTATTGGGGGGTTCTGGTTATTGAATGTGGCCGATCCACATATAGTGGTATAACATCTAAAAATGCATCTCAGACCACTTTCTGGATGGGTTCAGATTGAAATCAATTTTAAAAGAATCTTGGGTTTTTGGAACCTTGGCGTTTATGAAACAACTGATGTAAACGGGTCCCATGTTTTCTGTCACAATATAAAAGAAACACTGACATTTTTTTTGGATGCACTGCGGTAGTTCCTGGCATATTGAACTAGTTCACAGCACTGTATTTAGTGAATTCTTTGGGAAAAACCTGCTTCACACATTGCTGAGTTTTTTTTTATTCTCCACAGATTTGTCATGCAAATGATTAAGCTGATCAAAGCATCAGAAGCAGGAGAACAAAACAGGGAACTCATTATCACTCTGCTGTTCTCGCTGTAGCTGCATACATTCAGTAGAAACCCATCTTTTCTGCCTCCAAGGATATATTACTCCAGTGCTTAAAATCTGGGGGGCTGGTACACACAAATGATTATCCTAATTGTTAGCTTTAGGGCTCTTACCTTAGGTATGCATCATTAAACAGTTATTCAATATACAAAACATTACAAATGACTATTACATTTGGGGGGGGGGGGGGGGGATCAGTCATCGTCTCAAGAGAACTAATCACAAGTACGGCAACAATCTTGTAATGGATGTCTTCATTAACCTCATTAACATCAGTTTTATACAAAACTGTTCATTAGCATCAACAACAGAAACTTGGGCCTAATCACATGCACCTTAATATTATTGTATCTATTAAAACATATACAGTACTTCTATTCAACAAGCTTTTTCCTCTTGTGGGAATAAGAGTGATGCTGATTCACAATGAGAATAGGGCCTAGAGGACCTACAGACGTAACAACTAAAGTAAAGTGGCTATTTTTGTCACGTGCGAACACAGCACAGCAAAGCACACAGTGAGAACAGTGCTAAATTCTTCTCTGCACTGAACCCTCAGTGAAGTAATGGACAGCCTGCGAATTTAAGACACCCAAGGCCTGATAAACTGGGCCTTTGGTGCACATTGGAGGCCTACATTACATACAGTTTAAAGGCAATTTTCCCTCTGCATATCCAGTTGTCAATGTGCATTTGTGTCTCACAATATGTGCTTCCTTCAAGAGCATAATGGACAGACAGAGCCAGAGCCTCAAACACCTGCGTAACGAAAGCCTAGCAGAAGAATAAAACTGTTTAAAGTCCCAGGATCCGTGCTGTCACAAGAAGTCACTCACATTGCTGTTCCGAGCGGCTCTAGTTTCAGTGAATGGAAACTAACCTGCTGTTCTCAGTGTGTCTTCCTGGGAGTGTAAATGTGACTCACAGTCAAAAACGGCCGGATAAACAAACAAGTCGTTATTTAAAATGTTCTTTATTCAGTGCTCATGTGTGGCTCTTTGGTTCACAGCCAGGAAAAGCATCACAAGTAAAAACTCTGCTGTGCGTTTCAAACAATTACATATCATGTAGGAATATGTGCGTTTTGCGAATGTGGTCACAGTTTGCAGTTTTGAACAGACATTGCCTCCTCCGGCCAGCCATATGAATCCACAGCAAAACTGTCATAATCCACGCTGAACACCAGCGAGCGGACAAATGCTTCTTTGTCAGTGGGTTCTGGGTACAGCGTCGCCAGCTTGTGTTCATATGCATACTCAACAATCTGGTAAAGAAAAGACAGATACACATTAGTAAGGTCATACTGTAAAGAAAGTTATATGCAATAATTTCATACACATGTGTTTACAGTAGTAAATATTTGTATCAAGGGTGGTACGGTACCACTTTTTTATGCCTGATATTGATACAGATTCTACAATCTCAAATATCTGCAGATACCAATCCCATACTGTATTTTTCCTTCTCTTACACCACTGAGCTGTAAACTATACACACACATGTCTGGGTGCTCTCTGAATCCAACATGGCTCCCTACTTCCTTTAGAGGGCGCTATGTAAGATGAATTTCTACCCCCATTACGGAATTCTGCATACATGGCTGAGTTGCCAATGACTCTTTGCTAGACACTTTGGTATACACTGGGTGCAGGAACCAGTATTTTAAGTGCACTATGCACGGAGTAGGAAGCCATTTGAGATGCAGCCCTTCTCATCTGTGTTACTCTTGTCCTCATCTGTGTTGTTTAGATGTGCATTTATATGATAGCTCAGGCTTTTTCCAATATCTAATCCAATGATTTTGGCTTGGACTGGCACACCACTATCCATAGGACTAGTATGTTAGAATCATATGTAATAAATGCATGTACATATACATTTATAATTTATGTTTCTAACATACCAGTCCTGTTCAACTTTGCACAATTACAAATACTTAGTAAACCACAAAAGGAACGGAGCTGTAGATGATTTCAAAATAACTGAATAAAGATCTATCAGTCCGTATAAGATCTACATAAGATCTGTTAAAAGGGACATCACATCAGGCAGACAACTTAACAAAACTTATAGTGGATTTATAATTGTATAACATAGCCAAAATACCTGAAATACTGACTAAAACAGCTGTACCAGGAGCCATAGTGACCAGAAATAAACCTATATTATGGTGGAAGGGAGGGCTTGACAGGCTTTACTCACTAATTGACTACTGAGGATGTCAGAGTCGAATGTGTTAGATTTGCACTGCTGTCATCACTAGGATCAACATGAGCAGATGAAATTTGCTCTGAACTTACCTTAAAAAATAATGTCCTTATGCAATGTGCAATTAGAATTCAACACAGCACAACAAAGGTTTTGATGTGGTAGAAAAACAAATATGGTGCATGTGGAGAACAAGCAACAGACATCCTTGCCACCAAACTTGTTTGTTACTAATCATTGCTTTAAAAAAGAAAAAAGAAAACACCGCCTGAAGCACTGTTTGTACATGATTGCATATGAAACAGGCATGACTAGTGTGCACACAGCTCTTAGAAGTAAATGTTAATGCATATGGTAATCCCACCCGTTAAGGATAATGTCGTATCTTTAACGAGTGGGATTAGTGAATAGAAATCGCTCTGACATATTTCTGCTCTCACCTTCATTGCTATTTTGAAGGAAACATCCTGAATGCTTCTGAGAGGAGGATACAGTCTGCCTTCAGCCAAGTCTTTCCCCGTCACCATCTGAGCGATCGTCTGAAAATAAAAACAGGCCAATTAAAAATATATGTACTCACCACCTCTTGCAAATACAAAGTGTAAAAGAGGCTTAAACTTGCTTAAAGGCCCCATATTCCGCAAATCTTTGTTCACTGAAAATGTTTTGTTACCGTGCCAGTAAAACCAATGAATGCAACTAGAACTGTTCTGATTGGCTGCCCTGTATTATGTAACAGGACTAAATAGGCAAATGTACGTAGCTTGTTTTTGTCATTATCACATATTCTGACTGGGTCTACCTGGTCACCTGCCAGTGGTTTAAATATAAAAAGTAATTATCCCCCCTTCCCACATTTTAGGTGTACACCCAGACCTGTCCTTTATCTGATAGGTCTTTTGGATTATTTTAAGCTTTAGTATGCATGGGATTTTTGAGCAGCATAATTAAATACGTTTGTCGAGTCAATTTCTGATGCCGTAATGGCAGAGGTGCCTCCAAATCATAGAATCAAGTCACTCTCTGACTAATCTCCGGCTACTCAGTCATATACATGCAGACATGTATATATAGTGTGTGTTTCGACACCTTTCTATCATAGCCAGCATGGACTTTTTCACCTACATTCACTCTTCTGTGAGACCAGACCAGATAGGCTTATGGTTGATACTAGCTACTATACATGGTCCTTTCAAAAAGACCTGCCGTTTGTGACCCAGTCGTTTTTCCCTGCCAAAACCGCTCAGGTCTTTACACTTGCCTATTTATCCTGCTTCCAATAATATTAACTTCAGAATTGACTATTACTTGCTGCATGGGTGCCATTGTAAGAGAACCTGTCAAAGGTTTTAATGCTGAGGCTGATCAATATAAGAAGTAGCTATTCCCCCCATTGTGATGTACTTCATCTGATGGCTCTTACAGATTATTTTAAGATTTAGTATGCGTGGGAGCTTTGAGCAGCACAATGAAGTAATTTAGTCTGTCAAGTCAATTTCTGATGCTATAACAACAGAGGTGCCTCCAAATAATAGAACGTGTCACTTTCCGTTAAAAAAAATTCTGAGTTATTGCTTCTTTAGATTTTGACTGAGGCTTGGTAATAATAGACTCTATTACACTGCTCAGCCAAGCAGATTCATACTGTCAGTTTCTGTGATTAGATATTATAGAATTATCTGTGAGTTATATAATTATCATTCATTTCCATGGCTGACAGAAAGTCATACTGCCTCTTAAACCACATGCACAAGTCTGCACCACATTAATGAAGGGCTCGATGTCGTTGAAGTGTGTTTAAGGGAAGTTTAGGGGATGGCGATCATAGAAATGATTTGGGTGACTAAATGTGGCATCCAAAAATGTTTTGGCAGAATGATTACATAAGGGTAAGTCATTTTTTTGCAGAAGTGCAGATTCATAACTGTTAATACATGTTCATTGCATTTGAATCTTACTATGTAATGTATACTATACTATACTATACTACACTATTTAAAGTAATTACATTAAATAATTACTTTTAAATAGTATCCTATAGCAGAAGAACGTATGTAAGGGTTTGTTAAGCTGACTGTTAAATGTACACTATTGTCTGACCATCAAGGTCATGGTGTTCTATCAAATCTGCGATAGGCTTCTGCAAGGTGAAGCTGAACCTGGACCTGGTCAATGCCCAATTGTCCCCAATTGGCATCACAGTGGCTGAAACGAGGCTAAGCTGTTCTTCTATTGTCAATTGACCTTGGTACAATTGAACACAACGATGGAGGGAAATAGTGGAGTTAGGAGGTCCAGCTCTTGGTCTCATTGTTAAAGTGCTTAAAGCAATGGTTTGTGAAAAAAAAAACATTTTACACAATGTTCCCCCTTATGCTGAATGTGGCTGATCAGCCAGGACATGATTGGTGCCAAAAGTTTTGTTTCTTTAGTTTTGCAGTGGAGCTACAAAGTTGATGTAGCTACAAATGAATGGAATATTATGTGCACAAGTTAGCAAACAGCACATCTAAACAACACACTTAACTATTGTGCTTCTGAGGTAATTTGCTTATGTGGTATCCATCACTGTATGATGTTTCAGTATTCTTTCTTCTGTGAGCTTCTACATCTATTTTTTTGTAAAAACACCAAATTCCAACATAAAGAACATGTTACTTTAATGTCTGTTGCTGTTTTTAAGCCAGAGATGCCATTAAATGTTATCCTGTACCACTGTTAACTTGGTGTCAGCATACGCAGTGTTGGGGAGTACATGTACCGGCGTTACGTAATTAGAATACAAATTATGACAAATTATAACTGTACAGTTACCGTTAAAATAGGTGATAAACACAGCCGCGCCGCAGATCTATTCACCTATTGCTCTTCTACAGTAAATATAGTGTCTGTTCAGGGAGATTTGGGCTTAACAGCCAATTGGTAGAGAAAAACAAACAAGAATTTGCAGGATGTAATTATTGCTACATTTATGTTCTTGAAAAAGCATGACAATATATTAAGTAATCTAAAGTATTCAGAATACGTTACTCACATTGAGTAACTTAACTGAATACGTTACAAACTATATTTTGTGGCAAAGTAACCTTCCCAACACTGCCTGCCAATATCCAATATGACCACTAGGAATCATTTTAAACAAAAAAATTAAATAAAATTGTTTTTCCATTGGTGTTTGAAACACAAACTGTGTTTTTCTACCTTCCTAACCTAGCATCTATAAGTTTGGCTGTGCCATTTCTTGCTAACCTGTTATTGGCTGAAGCTCTATCAGGCTATAAGAAGTGCCAAAGCTCAGTGCAGTATTTGTTTTGATGTAGGAGAGAAAGAGGACGAGTTCATACTAACAATTATGTGCTTGAAAATATGGAACACATCAATTTTGGTGCTGGTTTCAGTAAGATACTAGTGTTGCACTGTGTAGCGATACCCTGTCATTGTATTGATGACATGTATATAGTTAACAGTATTTTTGTGTTTAGATGGATATGCATATTTCTAGATTATTGGTTTGAAAAAGTGACACTACCTGCCTAGAAATGTGAAACTTCAATCAGGTCACATAAATTCAAGACATTCTTGTGTCCTGTGAACTTGACACATTTTGTTGGTTACGTGGGTGACAGTACCAGCCTGTAGGTTCCCCCGATATGCACCATGTACATGTATTTTAATGTTAATGTATGCAAGATTTTTGTGATTACACTATGACTGGAGTAAAGTTACCATTTTATGTCCCCATAAGTGTCAAATCAAACCTACACCCTTGTGTGTGTAGCAGACCCATGTTCAGAAACTGACCACTGATGGACGGATGGATGGATTGAGGGAAGCTTCATAGGAGAAGTAGAAGCTACAGTTTGTAACTGAACAGATACAATGGGCCTGTAAAGTGAATGGAGACATTGACAGTGGACAGTGAGCGTGTATCAGTGTCAGTGTTAACACTTGGCAGCTTGAGGGATTTGCTCTGCTTAGTGATATTTGGATGATAAAACGAGTCATTACTCAGGGAGACATTCAGAAGTGCTGTAATTGAGTTTGGTGGAAAACTTGCCTCAGGAAGCCTGAGTGCTCTTTGTATTTTGTTGTACCTGTGCATTATTAATGATGCCAGTCCAGAGCCCTTCCTGTGCTATAACTTGGAGATGTCTTACACACAGCTTGCACCTGAAGTTCATCCGAGGAAAAGCAGATAAATCATTGTCTGCTTCTCTTCCGACTTTTAACAGGAGTCCAGCCCTGATTGGTTGCTTCGTTGTGGACCGCGAGTACTTTGAGGAGATTGGTCTGCTGGACGAAGGCATGGAGGTCTACGGAGGAGAGAACGTGGAGCTGGGAATCAGGGTAAATCACACTTTTTTGCCTTTGCAAACACACTCTTTTTCTTTCCTTTGTTTTTATCACGCCATTTGAAAGCACCAATAGAAATGACAGGGCATAAAATCTTGATGCATGACCAGACAAAAAAATTTTTCTCTGTCCTCATAAAATGTCGCGGATCTGAGGTTTTGTGCGACAGCTGCAAAATGTAGAAGGCACATACAGCTATGCATGAAGTGATGAAATCGCACTGATGCTTCAGCAGTGAAATGCGGGTGCAATGGATGGGCTCGGGACATTGTGTAGAGCTCTTTGATTTGGGAGGATGAAAGGCTTTTTGGGTTATTCTGTTTGGAGACTCCTTTCTCTGCTGCATCAGATGAGTCACAGCAAGGTGTGTGTTTCTGTTTGTTTTCATACATATGTGGGACAAAAGCTTTTCTTGGAAAACCTGAGAAAAAACAGGGCCATAACTGATAGGACCAACATAGTAGACGTGACTGTAATGTGCTGTAATGTGTGTAGATGCTTTAAAAATGTAATACATATAATGCAATACATGTGAAATACATATGAAATATGTGTGTGTGTGCGCGAGTGTGTGTGTGTGTGTGTGTGTGTGTGTGTGTGTGTGTGTGTGTGTGTGTGTGTGCTGTTCTAATTCAGCCCAAATAATTGCCATCTGGTCACAGCAGGACTGCACTGCTGTTGTACCTGTGTCCTCGTTGCGTTATAGTGTGTAGATCCACAGAGGGCTGTTCAGTAATAAGGAAGGTACACATTTGCGCAGTACAGTAAATGTCAGGGTCATTCCTTCACCCAAAAACCTCCCATAGTTATCTTAAGTATCCAAAGCCCTGGAACAGAGTCACTTGACAAGGGCCCAATTGATGGGATGTTCTGGCCAATATTCTGCTGGGAAACCTTGAGTCCTGGCATTCATGTGGCTGTTACATGGACTCATACCACCTACCTAAACACTGTAGACCTACAAGTACACTCCTTCAGAGCAACGGCTTTCTGTAATGGCAGTGATGTCTTTCAGCAGCATAATGAGCCCTGCCACATTCCAAAAAAACATTCAGGAATGGTATGAGGGACAAAGACTTCTAGGTGTTGACTCGGCCTCCAGATTCCCCAGTTCTCAATCCAGTGGAGCTTCTGAGGGATGTGCTGGACAAGCGAGTCAGATCCATGGAGGCCCTTCTTACAGGACTTAAAGGATCTGCTGCTATTGTCTTAGTGCCAGATTCCACAGCACACCTTCAGAGAGCTGTTTTGGCAGCACAAGAGAGACTCACACATTATTAGGTAGGTGGCTTTAATGTTATGGCAGATCAATGTATGAATGATGTATGATTTGCAGCGATATCAAATAAATGGGTGAAACAACAGATTTTGCTTGTCTTTGTGATTTATGATGATGTGGGGAATAGTCCTCACAATTTAATGGATGCACACACACACACACATTCCCATAATAATTTGGCCCAGAAGCATCACCTCAGTATATCACAGTGAAGAGAGGAGGAGGTGGTCTCTACAGCTGTGTGTGTGTGTGTGTGTGTGTGTGTCTGTCTATCTGTCTGTGTGTGTGAGGCTTTACTGGAGTAAGAGGATAATGACCCTCAGCAGCTGTGTTTCCTGCTGTCTGTGCTCCCTTCATCTAAAGCTTCTCCACTTTGGTGCTCTTTCCTGCAATCCTGCCAATAACACCCGCTTCCTCCTCATCTGATACAGTCTAATAGAGGGCTGCTTCCCTCTGCCCTTGCAGCCTGGCCCAGGAGACTTCGCTCTGTAGTCCAATCCCTGTAGAAATAAAAGCCGTGTGCAGTAGAATAATAAAGCCTTTACTGATACTGTATTAAACTCAGTCTCTGGCATTTACCTCTGCTGCTGCTGTGTGGACTTTCAACAGTCTGCTCACTCAAACACGTTCATATCAGCATTTTGCTGCTTGCATATCAAAACTCTCACTTGTTTTGCTTGATTTTTTGTCACAGAGATGCCAGACTTCTTCTGCCTCAGTTTCTAGTCACTCTTTTCCTGTTGAGACTTTTGAAGTTTTTCTAGAGGCTAAAAAAGGCACTATATTTCTCTAATAAACCAAAAAAAACCCAGTTTCATTCATGATCAGACCTTTGCTTTCAGGCCTGTTAAAAACAACAGCTACCAAAAGGTGAATGCCATTGCTGACCATGAATAAACAAAATAAAATGGTCTGTTTTGGCTTTATTTATGTGTTCAAATGATGAAAGCAATATTGGACATGTCTGGCAGGAGCTTAGCCTCTCTAGATGTCTGTCATTTTGCCAGGGTTAGTCAGACTCAGCTGGGTCAGAATAGAATCTTCCTTTCCAACAAGCTTTTACCTGATTTGTGGCCCAAGGATTAACTAAAGTCAAAGTCAAAGTAAACTTTGTCATCCCAGCTACATGCATGTATACAGTGAGTGGAGATGATGTGGCTCCAGATTTTACAGAGTACAAAAAAGACTACACACATACCACACACACACATGCCACACACACACACACTACCTGTGACCCACTAACTCCTCAGCAAAATGGTCTCTGTTGCTGAGTTTATTTTGAGATGCCTTGTATTCAAGGGCGCTAGAACTATTATATTATAATAGAACGTGGGGTCCCTCCCACATTAAAATGCTTCTGACTCCCGTGCTTGTATGTACACTGTGCACCTTATAGACGGACTTAGTTCTATCATTGTTCTTGCATTTTTTCCCCTCAGCATATTAGGTCATATTTTTGATTGTAGTGACCATTACTACACATGAACAGTGCAGAAAGAGTTATTAACTAAAAAAGTAATGTGATGTTGATTATTCATTCACTCCGTTTGCCAAAATTCATTGAAATTTTAAAATACGTTTATAGCAAAAATGTGTGCAATTAATTTAGAGTAATTAATCAGAGAGCTTGTAATTAATTAGATGATTTTTTTTCAATTGCTTGACACCCCTTAGATATATATACACACTTATTCGAATTTCCCGTTCCATCTTAAGTGCAGCAGTTCCATTATGACACCTGTAATTGCGTCGAGTGTAACAGCAGCGCTCTTTAAGTTGGTCCGTTTATTTATAGGGTATCTATAATCTTTAATCTTGCTAGGGTGTTAAAACCACAGTGTAATATAAAATGTGCTGTAATTATTCAGCTTTGCTGTAACTGTCAACCGGTTACTACATAATTCATAACCATATTTTTTTTATCCTGCGTTACAGATTAGCAGATTAAAACAGGATCAAAGCAAATCTCGCTGCTGTAGGAACTGTATGCAAATGTGCGATTCTTGTTTGGAACGCTGAAGGAGAACAGACTTCTCATTCATGGCTCATCAGCACTGTTGTCCGTAATTATGCAGATGAATCAGTCCGACAGCGAATCAGTTCGCTGCACGTTTGTCTCCTCCCTCTTTAATGTTTGCATAATGAATAGTTGTATTGACATGTGTTTGGAACTGATGCAGATCTCACTGCTGGGGCCTCTCACCCCACACAGCCGTGTGTTTCCTGCTCACTCAGATATGATGATAAACTGATCGCACCTGTTACTCACCACTGTGGCCATTTCCACTGGATTTACTTCTTGTTTAAATTTGTTGTTGTTGTTTTTGCCTCCATATTAGATGTCTAGTTATTTCTCTAGTTTGACTTTAGAAAGAGAGAGTGAGAGATGGAGAGAGAAATAGTTTTATAGAGATGTGGAGAGAAAAGAGAGAACTAGAGAAAGAGAGAGGTGTGAACGAGAGAGATGGAGTCAGAGAGAGAGAAAAAAAATGAGACCTGGAGAGATTCCAAAGAGAGGGGGGAATGAAAGAAATTGAGTTAGAGAGAGAGAGAGAGAGAGAGATACTGAAAGTGATGGTAAATGAGAGAGATGGAGAGAGAGAGAAAGAGAGAGAGAGAGAGAGATACTGAAAGAGATGGGAAATGAGAGAGATGGAGAGAGAGAGGGTGAGCGAGAGAGGGGGTACTGAAAGTGATGGTAAATGACAGAGAAGGAGGGAGAGAGACAGAGAGAGAGAGAGAGAGAAAGAGATACAGAAAGAGATGGGAAAATGAGAGAGATGGAGAGAGAGAGAAAGAGAAAGAGAGAGGGGGGTATACTGAAAGTGATGGCAAATGAGAGAGAGGGAGGGAGAGAGAGAGAGAGAGAGAGAGAGAGAGAGAGAGAGATAGAAAGAGATGGGTATATGAGAAAGATGGAGAGAGAGAGAGAGAGAGAGGGAGATACTGAAAGTGATGGTAAATGAGAGAGAGGGAGGGAGAGAGAGACAGAGAGAGAGAGAGAGAGAGAGAGAGAGAGAAAGAGATACAGAAAGAGATGGGTAAATGAGAGAGATGGAGAGAGAGAGGGTGAGCGAGAGAGAGAGAGGGGATACTGAAAGTGATGGTAAATGAGAGCGAGGGAGGGAGAGAGAGACAGAGACAGATACTGAAAGAGATGGGAAAATGAGAAAGATGGAGAGAGAGAGAGGGTGAGCAAGGGGGGGTACTGAAAGTGATGGTAAATGAGAGAGAGGGAGGGAGGGACAGAGAGAGAGAGAGTGAGATACAGAAAGAGATGGGTAAATAAGAGAGATGGAGAGAGAGAAAGAGAGTAAATAGAGAGACAGAGAGAGAGAAGCAGACTGATATGGAGAGAGAGTTACTGAAAGAGAGATGGGTAAATTAGAGAGATGGTGTGAGAGAGGGAGAGAGAGAGAGAGGGAGAGAGAGAGAGAGGTAGAGATACTGAAAGAGAGACGGGTAAATGAGAGAGATAGAAAGAGACAAAGAGAGAGAAACACCTGAGATATGGAGAGAGAGTTACTGAAAGAGAAGGATGAATAAGAGAAATGGAGTGTGTGTGTGTGAGAGAGAGAGAGAGAGAGAGAGAGAGACTGACATGTTAAGAGGGAGATAGCGAATGAGAAGAGTGAGTGAGAGAGATGGAGCAAGAGAGAGAGAGACACAGACTGAGAGTCGGAGAGAGATAGGGATGAACTTTAATGAATAGACTTTTATGAGGGGTGAACAAGAGAGATGGCAAGGGAGAGAAAGAGGGATGAGGGTGACAGAGGGATGGAGACACAGATGGAGAAAGATGGGGAGAAAGACTCTGAGTCTGTATGTGTGTGTGTGTGTGAGTGAAAGAGAGAGAGTCGGAGAGAAAGAGAGAGAAAATGACAGAGATGGACTGAGAGAGGGGGAGAGTATGATGACAGTATTCAGAAGTGGGTGGATGAAAAGGAATCAGAGAGAATCAGAATCACACACATAAACACATACACACACACACACACACACACACAGTCAAATGAGGACCACTACACTGCGTTTTGTGATACAGAATATCTCCTTATGGCCCAATTCAGCAAATCTCTGTGCAAGTGCAGTATAATCCACGAAATCACTGCAGGCTCCAGTCTGCCAGCACGCGCTGCTGCTGTGTTCCACAGCTCCCCACACACAGCCTGTAAACCAGCTTCAGAGCAGCAGATCCAGTGATACTCAACTAAATGGTGCTCACAGAGCCAAATGAATGTCATATTATGAAAGTAAGGAGCACAGTAAAGACCTTGGAACAAATGTATTGACTAAATTGGGCAATGCCTCCAAAAGCCCAGTAGAGGCTCTACAGTTGGGTAAAAAGTGAAAAGTGTTTTACTGACTTCAGCCTGTGAAGTGGTGGGCCTCTGTTGCACACATTTTGTTGTCTGGTGGTCATTACATCCTGCACTTTCTGCTTTTAATGTTCATGCTTGGTGGTCTGGCTTGCTCCTACCCCTCAGTATTTGTTGAGGGTTTAATCTGGTTTCTGCCGCCAGGCAGATAGTGATGACTGGGCAGAAATGGCTGCATTTTTGAGTAAATTGGTTCTAAATGAAATCCTGACATGAGGGATTGTCGACTTCAATCCTCTGGTCCACCGTTGCATATTCA
This sequence comes from Brachyalestes nurse, assembly GCA_037974405.1. Taxonomy (NCBI): domain Eukaryota; kingdom Metazoa; phylum Chordata; class Actinopteri; order Characiformes; family Alestidae; genus Brachyalestes; species Brachyalestes nurse. The sequence goes on along the minus strand of JBBPCY010035141.1, from coordinate 693 downwards.
ATTAAACGGGGGTTAAGACAGCTTGTTTAATCTGTCAGTACGAAAGAAAATTAGCATGTACTTCTATATTCAGTTATTAGAATATGCCTTTCCCCTTTAATAATGTGTTAATACTGTATATTTTAATACACAATTTAATATACTTCGTTTTTGTTTGTCATAGTCTGCTGTTTTAAGCAATCCTATGAAAAGAAATAGGCCTTTCACTGTTCGTCTGATGAAACGAATCAATGTTTTGCGTTTCCATAGCAATGTGAGTTGTGTTCTGAATGTGCTCCCACACACATTCAAAAATTATCTCGGCACATCCAACAATAAAGACAGCACAAAGCGTCTATTATGCAGCGAAATAAAACATGACAGCACACAAAAAGCTCTACTTCTACTTCACTTTGACTAGTGTGGCCATGCACACACCACTAGATTTTAATGAGTAAAAAGGGACAAATACAAGACTCTATATACACTAAATAGACAAAAGTATTGGGACACACCTGTTTTTCAGTGTTTGTGCTAAGCCTCTTATTTCCAGCGAAGAACAATCTTAATTCTTCAGCAGACCAAGACATTCTGGACAACATCATGCTTCCAACTCTGTGGACCCAGTTTGTGGAAAAACCTTTTCTATTCCAGCAGGACTGTGTCCCAGTACACAAAGCAGCTCCATAAAGACATGGCTGGAGGAGTTCAGTG
>JBBPCY010035131.1:0-13892 GCA_037974405.1 Brachyalestes nurse | reverse complement strand
AGAGTACAAATGTTTTTTAAAATCTATTCTGTTTATTTCAAAATGACAATTCAATCAAAAAGTCGAGAGCACTATTCATATTCAACTCATTTAAAACAGTCATGCCCCAGTTCTTGTGTGCACACTCACTGACATAATTCTATACAAACTGTATCAAAGGCTGCAAAAGAATTAATTCACTTATGCAAAATTAATATGTTTGAAACTGGATAGGTTTCAGGCTGTGCCTTGACTTCTGGGACAATGTTGGGAGAAATAGAAGCACAAATGAGGAAGAATGCCAGACTTAAAGATTGATCACTGATCTGAGAGTGTGAAAGTCATTAGTGTACTATAGTCATGAATGAATGACTGTACTACTGGCATTAATAGTGCCATACAGGCCAAGGAAGGTTTAATTTCCTGTTCTCTTTGGCTACATTAGGACTGCAAGTCAGGAAGTGAGCCACACAAAACAGTGAAGTAGGTAGAACACAAATCGCTTCATGAGGCTACTGTTCCGTTAAAGGTCCTGAAATTGAAATAAGCGAAGTGACTCAAGATCAATGGAGCAAAAAATAAGCTTCCTGAAATATGAACTTTAAGAACAAGAGTGGACGCACAAGGCCAAAACAAAACCTCACAAACAAACAGCAAAGTACACAAGGGAAATATAGCTTGCAAATGAAAATACAAAGTGAAAAGTGGTTGAAAGTCCTTTAGTCCTTCAATAAATAACCATTTTTATCACAGTTTTTCACATTGCATCTAGGTTTGGGAAAATGGACGAAGACTTCATTAAAAGTCTGAAGTGAATATTGTCATTCAGCTGCACTATTTTTACGCACTTACAATTTCATTATCTTTACATTCTGTATGGAAAAGTTTAAACGCACCCATGACCTTTCGTCCCTTTATTTTTATGTCAATTTATGACAAATAAATTGGATAATTTGTTTTGTGGTCTACAGTATGGCTACATAGATTCACAAGCATAAGAGCAATTGTATAAGAAAAATGTATAAAAAATGTATATGTCCTTAACAAATCAATGCACTCAACATCAATGTACTCCCTGGAGAGCATGTGAGAGAGAAAGACCAAAGACCAAAGACTTCATTAAATCCGCCTACCTTGTATCTACACTCTTTGTGTATTTTATGAGCTCATCTGATTGTAACAGTGCACATGTAGTTTTCAGTAGTAGACTGTGGTCCATCTGTTTCTCTGCACTGTTTGTTCAAATAGTGGTCAAGACCCCCCAGGGACCACCAGTGAGCAGGTATTTTCTGGGTGGTGGACCATAATCAGCATAGCTGTGTGTGTGTGTGTGTGTGTGTGTGTGTGTATGTGTATGTGTTTTACACAGAGTGGATCACACACAGCACTGCTGCTGGAGTTTGTGTGTATGTGTGCTTCATAAATTGGTTGTGTTTGTTTCTAGCCCAGTGTGGAGAGAAAATGTGTTTCTACATTTTTTTTTCAAAATCGAATGAAACAAGCCTTCAATCTGTCAGTAATCCGTCGGTCTCTTCCGGGTTCACTAAGTGCAGTGCGCGCATGGGGGTACTCCTGCGCCCCCAGTAGCATTAACTACCCTCCACTTCCGGTGACAAACCGCCTTACACTTAGACACACATACAAGGGCATAGAAAATACTAATTTGTTTGAGTGTTTGGATTCTTTTTTCAAAGGCTACTAGAAACATATAATTTCAATTTATATTATAAATTTGTTTCTGTTTTTTTTGTACCCATTTTTTTCCTTTCACTCTCTTTTGCTTCTTCACTGTGGGGGAAGGGGTAAGCTCGGAGCGGCTTTAATGACTGACTGTAAAATGAAACCACCAATTAAAAATAAAGTTGTCCTCTGAAGGGGGGGGGGGTTGTGATGCCGAGCCAAAAAAAAAAGCTTTTTAAATCATTCATTTTGCATCCCCACACCCCACTACAGCTGAGACGTAGAGCGCTGTGTGCACACACCCTCCCTCGGACAACAAAGCCCTGCGCCCCCCAACATTAAAAATGCTTCGGGCGCCCACGCCTGTGACCCAGCCACACATAATCCTGTGTGTCATGCACATTTAAAAATCATTAAGAGGGTGGGGTTGGGCGGAAGGGGTGTGTGTGTAGGGTGGGCAGAAGTGGTATAAGCCTCACAGTTAAAGCATGGCGCCAACAGAGAGGGTCTGAAAATAAACTAATTCATTAACGAATAGCTGAGGGTCTTGGGATTTCAAAGAGACCTCCCACAAGTTTCTGGAACGTTCCTAGCTGGAAATACGTTCATACGTTCAAAAACATACAAGCACCACCTCGGGTAGCTTCTGACTGGTCCAGCTTTGATGGACAATAACTTGGATGAATTGCCAAGTAGCTGTCATTTAAAAGTGTCTATAAGCTGGCTGGGTTGTGATAACACTGCGTTGGATTTTCTGTGTAATTGTTTTATTGTGTTTTGAGTGAGTTTGTGGCTCCGGGCAGCTGGGCGGAGTGTTTTTTTGTTTGAACAGAGCGGTGAACCGAGAGAGGTGTGTCGACTCCAACTCGACTCCTCGATGTGGGTTACAGAAATCTTTTCTGCAGTATGAATGTGAAAGAAGCGGTATTGAAACATTTATTGACTTATAATTTTGTGGTAAAGATAAGGTGTCTCCAAACAAAATGGCGTCTCAGAATTTTTCCTCTCCTTCATTTAGCATCATGAAGCCACAAGACTCATGGGGTTTAATCTCCTGGTTAATTTCCTATTGAATGTCAAGCACAACTGCATGAAGGAACAACAAGCCAGAAATATCTCAAAAGACAAAAGCTTCATTTCCATGCAGTTTGACTGTAAGGTGATAAAAGCATGGTCCTGTGCAGATGACTCATGTGCTAAGCTTTTGGACACATAATAGTTTAAAATCACAGAGTGACCATTCACCTCTTTCATTACCAGAGATACACACACCATTAATCAAACCCTCTGCTCCTGATGAATCATTAAAAACCCACATTAGTGAATGGGATGGCGTTGGAGAGAATCAACTAAATTGACCTTTTCAGACAGTGAGCCAGAGTGTCATTAACTATATAGAGAAGAAAGATTTGCCCATGTTTATTTAATAAGGATAGGGAAAATCATTTCTTCAAATATCTGCTTTCATCTCGCCTCTAGAATTAGACAGTTTGCCAATTTCCACTCAAGCCGGTCTCCTCCTCATTGCATAAAAATGCTAACAGTGTAGGAGGGAGAATCAAATTACATGGTGGCTGCTCATAAATCACTCTAAATTGCGTATTTGTAAACTTTTCAAGGGTTTTTTTTTTAAATAATGATGATGGGACTCCTGAGTGGTGCATCACTGGGAGACTGAGTTCAACTCCCTCCATGACTACAAGGCAAAGAAATCATGAATGGCCTCACTCTCCCCCATTATCCATGCTAACACAGCAGACTAGACTTATTATTAATTATTTCAATCCATGTAGAGTAGCTCTGATTTGTTCCACACGCTCAGAAAAAATGGTACCTTTCAGAGTTCAAACACCTTCTAAAAACCTTCAACTAAGAACGTAATTGTACCATGTTCCAATGACTCCAAACACCACGTCTTGACTTTGGATTTTTTAATTTCCTTCTTGAAGTGTAAATATGGCTTTATATGGTATGTATTCTGTAGCTCATGTTGCTTCTTCTTTTCTCTTGCACTGTCTATTTCACTGCTGCTGTGTTGTTACAGCTTTCTACTGGGATATTTCTGATCTGAGGGACTAATAAAGGGTTATTTTATCTTATCTTATGTTATAATGTAACTATGTACTAATTTAAGAGATACATTTGAACCTTAAGGGCTTTTTGTACCTTTACTGTGTTTGTACCTTTAGGGGACATTAAACTGGTGAGCGCTGGTGGCCAGTCAGTGTGGTGTGTGCAGCATCATTGGCTCTAGTGGCTTCCTTGGTGTTTGCTTCCTCAGCACTTTTTTTTGGCTGATTGAGCGTGTTAAATCAATGTTGCAGTGAGACTCTCACTCTCAAGAGGGCACACAGAGATTATCCTGTCTTTCAGTGTCTTTCAACCTCGTTAAACCTTACCAGTGCAAAATAGCCATGTATTGTCAATTTTTGCCTTTTTTCTATTAAAGGAATTTCGGCTGTGAAAGAAATACCAACTTTGGTTCCCTAAAGAACCTTTCAATGGATTGTTCTTTAAATGAGTACAATAATTGACAATAATTGACCACTTTTGAGTAGACATAAAAACTTCTGTTAGGAATTGATCTGTTAAGAAAAGAGGTTGATCTGTTATATTTTTGTTATACTGTGTGGCACAGGAAGTACTGTGCAGAACAGAAAAATTATACCAAATAACAACAAAGAACATGATGCCCCTTAGTCAGTGAAGAAACCAAAGAAGAAAAGAAGATGGATGTTGCAATAAGACATAGATCCATACATCAAACGCATCTTCAAATGAAAGATTAAGGTGGTAGAAACTGTCTTCACCGACCCTAGACATTGATATTTTTAAATGTTTAATATAATTGGTTGTAAATGATACTACAATCGATTGCCCAGAAAGGAGGAAATAAGAAATGTTTGTATTTCCACTAAACAATTTCTAACTAAAGAGTCCACCTAAAGCATGTGCTACAACAGATCAAATTATTAATAACTGTCCATTACAGTTTGAACAGATATTCTATGATTAAGTGTGTAGAGGCATGTTTTTTTGCTTGTACATACAGAGATTTCCTTTGCACTTTCATTGTATGAGTGTTTTTAAGAGAGAATACTCACAACATGCATTCGATTTGGTTCTGAGGTCATTACTGGGGACTCCAAAATATTTGTCAAACAAATGAGGCCAGCCATTGTTGTCTCCTAGAAGATAAAAAAAGAGAGCAGCAATGAGTTCAAAACACATCAAATCCTTATTATGAAAATGTATAATGTTTCCACTTGCATGTAAGAAATTTGAATTGGATGCCTCTGTAACCCAATTTGTGGCATCTTGGGTGTCGTTTTGTGGAGCCTGGCAGGTGATAAATGGATTTCGCTGTGCTGGATTAATATTTCAGGGAAAAACTGACTAAAACATGGCAGTGCTTGACATTTTTTCTGAAGTGCTGCAGTAAGTGAACCGAAAGCCTCTGTCTGGCAGTATGCATGTGGCCTGCGACGTTGAACATGAAAAGGAAATGAGCCAATCAGCATGCAAATCAGGGCGACTCTGGTAACAGATACTTTCCATTGATATCTTTGACATGCTAAACAAATGAAACTGTCCACCCTCTCCAGCCGCAGTTCATCAATCACTTCTGATGTGACAAAAAGTACTTAACAGAGAAAGATTCTTCACTGGCAGCTCTAGGACACCCAGACTCTAGCAAGGTCTGAACTTTTTCACATTGAGTTTTCACATTGTCTTGGTTCTAGACTAATGATGGTCATCATGCTTTGAAAGCCTGACTTAAATTGGGCTCTTAATTCTAAATGTGTCAGGTGGTGTGACTCAACATAGCCTGCTGAATAATAATAAAGTCTTGATATGTCTTATCATTGACTGGAGAGTAAGGAGAACTTTGAGACTCTTACTTCTACACAGGTTTCGGGGTCATATAAACTACTCCAGAAACAGACTAGACCAATTCATTAAGAAGTCTCCTTCACTGAAGGCCACCATGCAAGCTTAGAAAACCTCATAAACCATGGCAGGAAGTGATGTAACACAAGGGAACGCTGGACTAATTTGGAGGCCTTTTTAAGAAGCTTAATTAGCACATTGGCAGTGACAATTTTTGTAGTTTCTCAGACAAAAGCAAAGTGATTGGTGAATGGAGGAATGTTAAGAATGGGAGGACACACATGGCAGAGCAACAGCTTCAGGCTTTAAACTGCCCTAACAGTCCCTAATGACAGCCATCATGCTGCAGAAGTCTGATTAATGTGCTCCTAATGCTGGACACATCCAGCCGTGCGACTTAGCAAACCCTGCTGAATAACAATCCATGTGTCTTAGTGTTTTGGACTCTCTCAGCTAAGTGGTCAGTAAAGAGGAGGTTTGACCTGCTTGCTCCCACACAGCAAGTTTCAGAGGAAACATAAAATTAAACTCAATGCCAAAAGCTGAATGTTGAATAGAAAACAGTAAGTGATTTAAAGAGGTTTTTGCATAAATTGGCACCATGCAAGCTTAGAAAACCTCAAGGACCTGGTCAAAGGAGAAAATAAAATTTAAAAAAAAGGAAAAATAGAAAAATACAATCCATAAAAACAAAATTAAAAGTAAATCTTTTTAAAGAAAATTTCATTGATTTAATGAAAAGGCTTATCCAACACCAACTGGCCTTTGTGGAAAAGTAGCCTAGCAACCATCCAACTGATCAAATTTAGATAATTGAAATCAGTTAGCCTAGACATACTCAGGCTTGATTACTGCCAACCTTTCCTAAAGCTAGTTCAATAGAATCGTTTCAGCTGTCTGAAGTAGGATAAATGGTCCCTGCAAGAAGTACATTATACAACGATAAGAAATTCTGGAAGTGATGAGAAAGTTGGCTGATACATCAGCCAGGGTTACAAAGCCATTCCTAAGGCTCTGGGGATTAAGGCAACCACAGTGAGAGTCATTATCTTCAAATGGAGAATATCTTGAGCAGCAGTGACTATTCCTACAAGTTGCTTCGCCTAACAAAAGGCACTTTTCCATCCAGCAGGGATTACCAACTCCGGTCCTGGAGGGCTGGTGTCCAGCACAGTTTGATAGTGGTTCTCCTCAAACACATTCTCTAAACCTGACAATTTACTGGCGAGGTGAACCAGGTGTTTCTGAGCAGGGAAATCACCAAAACCTGCTGGACCACGACACCTCCAGGACCAGAGTTAGTAATCCCTGGCATACAGGAACTGGGCTGCACCTAAAGTGTATTGTGAGAGCACAGAACTTGAGCTTTGATTTTCCATGTATCTCAGCCCGGTAACGGTGTTTCTGACAAGTCAGCAGCGGAATGATCTCCCCACAGTTTTTCATTTTTTTCGCAAATTCTTCAGCTGGGCAATGAAAACTTGTTAGTGATGTATTTGTGTCTCCCACAGCATTAAAGATAAATTTGTTAGCGTCACTGAATTTATCTTCAAAGGATTCAAAGCGTTTATTGTCATATGTACAGACAAATAGCATTTCTCTGTGCAATGAAATTCTTACTTTGCTGTACCCACACAAATGCCGAGTTACGTTAGGAGTTAATAAATAAAATTGAAAATTAAAGATTAGAAATAAGAAATATATAAAAAAGAACAAAATAAAAAATACAAATAAGTAAGTGAAGACAAGTGTGATGTGCAGATGTAGATAAATATAAACTTTGTATTTGCAATGAAAGAAATGTGCAGAGGAGCAAAAAAACGAATTAAAGTATGGGCTAGACAGATGTGCAAAAGAGCTTAGTGTGCAAAAATAAGCTTAATGTGCAAAGTGACGATGTGCAAAATTACAGTTGAGGTAGGTCAGCTGTTCAGAAGTCTGATGGCAGTGGGGAAGAAGTTGTTTAGTCGGGATGTTCTAGATTTCATACTTCTGAACCTTTGTCCCGAGGGCAGGAGTGTTGGGGGTGTGTGGGGTCTGTGAGGATGGAGGCAGCTCTACTCTGGACTCTGCGGTGGTAGATGGTCTGCAGAGAGGGCAGCGGAGTCCTGATGATCTTCTCCGCTGTTGTTATTAGTCTCTGCTGGTGTTTGCGGTTCATAGCAGTAGGGCTGCTGTACCATGCAGTGATGCAGCTGGTCAGTGTTCGCTCTCTCCACAATGCAGCTGTAGAAGCTGCTGAGGATCTTGGCTGACATACCAAACTTCCTCCGCCTCCTCAGGAAGTTCAGCCACTGTTGAGCCTTCCTGACCAGCTGTGTGGTGTTCAGTGTCCAGGTGAGGTCCTCACTGATGTGGACGCCCAGGTATCTAAAGCTGCTCACCCTCTCCACTTCAAGCTCCTGGATAAACAGCGGCTGATGAGGCCTCCTCCTCTTCCTCAAGTCCCCTACCATCTCCATGAGGAAGAGGAGGAGGCCTCATCAGCCACTGATAGCCCAAACAGATAGTAGTGCTTGTACTTTGTCGACTTTTGAGTTGTTAGATTGTGTCTCCGTTGTTTTTTGCCCTGCCATCGAGCAGCTCAGGTACAGCTCGGGAATGGGTCACTTTATTTGTAATGAAAAACATTTGTTTAAGGTATGTCGCGGTCCCTTGTGCCAGAGGAAAAGCACCAAATTTTCTCTTAAAGCATGGTGAAGACTCATATGGGAAGTCCTGATCAACCTGAAAAACCAGTACCAGTGTATTAAATTTGAGCAAGTTTTAGCATAACGTGCAAACTTATTTCTCATTAGAAGAAACTTTTGCTTAGTGGAGGTGTTTCTACTTTGGCAAGTGTGCTACCAAGAATATAAGTATCATTTTCAATCCTCTCACAAATTAAAGCAATTTCCCAAAAGTATTATGTTTTGTGCATGATCTTAATCCGCAAACGAAAAAATATTCAAGGTCACACTTTTCAAAATTGCACACTCTTCAAACTCTTCACACTCTGCTTTTGAGGAAACCCCAAACCATTAAGCACTTTCTGAATGATATGTGCTTAAAAGCCAGAAAGCAACCTGCCTGAAGGACATTCCCTGGAGTCATACCTTAGCAATCAAATGGTTTTATTTTGCATTTCGAAGTCAGAGCAGACATTTCATTGGGCAAACTGAAATGTTACAATTTAACACCTCCAAAATGCAAATGAGCAGGTAATTGATGTATTGATGACTGTTATTATTTCACACATGAAATTCAACTCAGACAGCAAATCTGTCATTTACAGAGCAAGAGTGACCTTGACAGTAGACCAAGCCCTTCAAAATACATTACATACAATCTAAATCATTTTGATATTTAAGTATCTGCCCTTAAGTGTCAAACAAACCCTATGGGCAGGTGTGAAAAAGTGTCTATTTGTAATGTCCCCAGCTGGCGGCCGCTTTTATCAAACCCTGCTAATAACATGGCTTCTGAATGCTGCTGTTGAATTAAACTGATAAGTGAAAGAACATCATATAAAAAAGTTAGAAAATATGTGAACTGGTACCAGCTTTATTGTCCCTCAGATAAAGGAAGTCAATCATCAGCGTTTACCAATCTAAATTCCCTCACAGTGCATCCGACAAGACAGGAAGCCCCATGCATATTTTACACAGTAATAGAAAACAGCAGCACAAAGAAAGCTCCGGTTCTGCATGCTGAGAAATTTTAAGATATTGATTTTACTGTGCACACAGTGTAACCAAAAGTGACAACCAGACTTAAAAATGCCTCCCGTTTAGCTCACGTAGTTCATGAATGTAATCATTTAACTGTGAATAGAAAAAAATCCAAAACAACTAAAACAATGAAATAAACACAGGACCATATCTAAAGAGAAACGATTAGGGTGGGGGCGTCAAATCTTACAAGGTCCAGGGCAGCTGCAGGCTTTCAACACATTAAGGTGGAGTTCACCTAAAACTACTTTCTGAAAACAGATGTGAAGTGAAGGTTTGCTCCTGATAGTTTGGAACAAAAACCTGCAGCCACACCCGCCCCTGATTGACACCCTTCATTATTTTTATCAAAAACCAAGTCTGTATTGTGTAGCGTATTATATTTAAATAAAAACATTTTTCTTATTTAAAGATACATTAGCTTGGAGTATTATGTTTTCTGTACGATTTCAGCTTTTGTCCATGAGTTCATTTTACCCAACAGAATCAAGTCTGTATTTAAACTGGAAGTATTGTAGCGGTATTTCTACTGGGGACAATCCTACTACCAAGGTCATGCAATATATCATCATCAGTCCTATGACAAATCAAGGCACTTCCCCAAAAGTATTACGCTTTATGCATGATTTTAACACATATACAAGAAAGTATTCACCCAACAGAATAAAGTCTGTATTTAAAAATATTGTGTTCATATTTTTATGTCATTATTAATTTGGATTGAACACAATAGGGTTAAATTCTTAATGCTCCTTACAAAAAACTGTTCAAACTGTTCATTATGACCAATGGCCACTAGTTTGTCCCACTACTGTAACTAGAATTCAATGTTTAGATTTACAGTCGGTAGGATCAAGATGGGACCATGTCACTTTAGGCCTTCACACATCAACACACATCACTGACTGTGAATACGAGCAGCAGCATGACCAGCGGGTTCGTGTCAGAAAAACTCTTCATGCAAGCTTCTATTAATGTGGCTGTTACAAACTTCTGACAAAACATGAAAGTCTCAGAGGTCTGTGTCTAATCTAGAGTTGCAGTCCAATATTACTATAATCCCATAGTGCTAACTCAAGTAAGCGTTATCAGACATTTATGTTTCTTTCTCATTTTTGATCATGTTTTGATATTTATGGCTAGAATTGAAGATTCACCTGACTGTAGGCATACTTCAAGGCTTTTTTACAATTCAGTGGCACAAAGACTTATCAGCACACAGAGGAATACAATTTCAAGACACGTTTTTATTCTAAAGGAGCCAGGGGAAGCAGGTTGGCTGAGTAAAGGAGGCTCTTCAGATGAGCTAACGAGATAAGACTAGACACACACACACACACACACACACACACACACATATCTGTATATATATATACACAAGTTTGGACACGCCTTCTCATTTAACAATGTCCTTTATGTTATTGGCTACATTGTAGATTAATACTGAAAACATCACCTATTGCTCTGATGACAGCTTTGCACACTCTTGGCATTTTTTCAATCATATTCATGAGGAATCGACCTGGAATAGTGTTTAATTAACAGATCATCATTAGTGGAATTTCTTGCCTTTTTAATGTGTTTGGGACCATCAGTGGTGATAGTAGGGTTGGCACATAGTTATCCTGTTTGACTTTTTATAGCTGTATTTCTGACACGTTTTCTTTAGTTTCTTTAGTTCCACTTAGTGCCTTGTTTTCGCATTACAACATGGAAGTCAAATGGATTTTTGGAAGATTAGCAACATTTGATTTACACAACTCGTCTACCGCTTTTTAAACTGTGACACAAATGATAAAAATCTACTTCAGTGTAGCTTTAGCAGTATGGCTCAAATCTCTGGCAAACTGAAAACTTCAGGTTTTCCTGAAGAAGTGCCCTGTATTTAGTGCAATCCATCTTTTATGTTTACATTTACAGCATTTAGCAGACGCTCTGATCCAGAGCGACGTACAATATCTTTTCTTTAATTCAGAGCAATTTATCTGTACACACTGATGAAAAAACAAGCTCACAGCATTGTGCTGCCACCACCAGTTTTCACTGTGGGAATGATATTCTTGGGTTGATGGGAAGTTTTGGGTTTGTGCCACACATGGTGTTTCCCATGATGAGGCCTCCACATGCTGTTGGGCAAATACCAAATGTGTTTTCTTGTTTTTTTTAGCCACTCTTTCTTAAAGCCCTGTTATGTGGAGTGTACGGCTTAAAGTGGTCCTATGGACAGATAATCCCACTTCCAGTATGATTTTTTTGCAGCTCTATAAGTCTTATCTTTGGTGTCTTTGTTGTATGTCAGATGACCTTCTCTTGTCAGGTTTGTTATTTTTTATAAAGGATGCACTGTGTGATATATTTTTTAACCACACACACACACACACACACACACACACACACACACACACATATGTAAAGCGAAAACATAAAATCCAAATGAGATTTGAATTCTGGGTTTTAATGCGACAAAGCAGGACAAACACCAAGAGGGATACTTTCACAAGGGACTGTATATACGTAATTCAACATGCCACTGCGTAACCCACTCAATGTTTAAATCAGAATTCAAGCAACTTTATGTCAATTAATCTCATATTTGCTTGTTACTATGGCTACATTTAGCATCTTTCATTTTAGAAGACAAACAAAAAATATGTACAGCATTTTCTAATGACAAAAATCAAAGTAACAGCTTTTCAAAAGCAGGTTTGCTTCAAGGATAAAAAAAAGCAATGGGGTCAAGGAAGCTGCATTCTTCTTATTGATGGCATAAAAGAGTAAAAATTTTATTGATGGCAATTTTATTTTATTGATTACTCTTTTATGTCAACTGTGGTCATTTTAATGTCTGCTGTTTGTCCTTCAAATTCAAAGCAGCGCTTCACACAGTTCATTTTAAAATGGTGTTAAATGGGGTCTATTGATCTTAAGGAAAGACAGTGGTTTGCTTTTTGAACAAGCTGGGTGGATCAATGCTTTTCAGAGCATGTCAAGAGAACAGTCTTTTCAAATCGATGTCAGATAAAGCTCATATGAAACAGGCAATCAAATCAGTAAACACATTTATGCAGTCTCTCTGAACATAACCTTAGTTAGTCAAAAAAACAGTGAGAAATAAGAACAGAGAATCGTTTTCAGTTGTTTTCAGTATCTAGCTAAAATCAGCCAGAGCAGTCAGCCTACTAAGTGATACTTCTGTGGTGCACATCTCTGTTCCAAAGTTGCAAATTTAATTAGTCAGTTTCAGACCAAGATAGTATGAAGTAAAATAAGCAGCACAATTCATCCTGTAAATCAGCAGAGTACAAAAACAGAGACTGGTAAAGTTCCAAAAACAAAGGGCAGTCCAATAAGCAAACAATTCAGATCGAGGATGGGAATCCAGAAGATTACCCATATTTGGTATTGCCCACCCAGGAACCAGTACAAATTTTATACTGATTCCTGAATGGCTAGTACCAAAATATGAATTAAGCTTGTGGAGAAATGGTCCTGCTAACTGTACTTCTGCAGTGATAATGCATTCTAACATAGTCAACATTTTTTAATAGTTCATGCAAGGCTGGATCAGTGGAGCACCAACACACATTTGTTCAGCACACATTAGTAGCTCCTCCCTCATATGTGTATCAATTATTGGCAATCATCTTGACTGCCAATGTTGGGGGGTGGGGGGTGGGGAGGGTTGTAACACATTTTTGTCTAAGCCTCTATAACGTGATTTTAGTTTGTGCCATGAGTTTGTGTTAATGTGTCCACTGTCCACCATGCAGCAGTCTGGACTTCAATTCCCCTTCAGGGCCAGCATGCAAATCTACACCAGCTAGAGTCCTTTTGCAAGACTTTTACATTCAACTTCATTTGCAACTGCTCGGGTACTCTCGACAAAAGAATCTTCCTGATCAAAGAGAGCAATGTAAGTACGTGTTAGTTTAAGAACGAAGGAAGCTGCAGTTTGTGTTGGGTGAAGTCAAATTTTACGTTTACACATACATTTACATTATTTGGCAGACAACCTTATCCAGAGCGACGTACATCGATCCTTTGTAATCCACGTGAAAACATGTCCCTACCAGGGAAGTCCTCCTTTTAGTCCTCCACCAGAACTATTTCTTTTAGTTTGGGATTGTTAAGTTACTTTATGACATGAACATGCCGATGTTCTCCTCAGTGCTCAGCGAAGAGGAGGATCTTCAGTCTCAGTCTGAAGACAGTGAAGGTGAAAACTGAGAAAAAGCTTGATGTACTTCTTTGAGAAGGGGTGGGTCCAGTCGCTTGATGCTCTAAGAGGGCAAGCTATGACCCATGGTCTGATAAGTGCTGAAAGGTTAGATGGAGCTGGACCATTGTTTGGTTTTGTTGGAGTGTTTTAAACCTGTAAGCAGCCACAGGAAGACAGTGAAGTGTTTTCAGTAGTGGAGTGGTGTGTGAGAATTTTGGTGTATTGAAGACTAGATGTGCTGCTGCATTTTCATCATCTGTACACGTCTGGTAATCTCCAGAGGAAGGTCAGCTAGGAGTAAGTTACAGTCATCCAGTCTTGAGATGACAAGTGACTGGACAAGTATCTGAGTGGCATCAGTGGTCAGCAATGGAGCAATTCTCTTGAAGGTTGAGAGAGGATATCTCCAAGTT
>JBBPCY010035092.1:0-13895 GCA_037974405.1 Brachyalestes nurse | reverse complement strand
ACCACTGGGTTCCTGAGCAAGACCCTTAACCCCAAGCTGCTCCAGGGAGACTGTCCCCTGTAGTTAGAGAATGGAAGTGGCTTTGGATAAAAGCGTCTGCTAAATGTAAATGATTCATTAACACCCACAGTTAGGATGCTAAGCGATCCAAAATAGACTTGTGAGATATATCTAGAACAGTACAGCTAGTGATTAGTAGTCTGTTTTTTATTCCTTTTTTTAGTTTCCTTACAGAAACTAATTACAGCAAGCAGGTCTTGACTGGTTTACTTCATTAATAGAAAACTCAAAGGGAAAACAGTGTAAATTAGTGAGTTAGAGCTATCGCTATCAAGTTTCTCAAGCTGCTCAGTCAGCGAACACCGAAGGTTTTAATATCAGTGAGCAACACAAGAGGAGAAGATTTCATTCATTTTCAGGTTAAGCCTGAATGTCATCCTATAACTTGATTTGAACCTAGATATAACTAATGGAGTCTCCATACTTTAGAAGACTTTTCCATAAGTTAGTAATTCACCCTGACCTGAAGTACACAAGTCCCCTTCTCTCCACACTCTGGCCCACTGCAGTACACAGTACAGAGAAAGACATAAAGGGTAAAACAGCAGTCTCTTGAAAAGGGCACAGGATTGGTATAGAAAAAAAAAAAGAGACAAAAACAGAGACAAAAGAAACCAACTGCCTTGCAGCTTGCCTTATGCTAGAGGTGGGCGATACAAACTCAAACCCCTATCACGATATTTTCCATTATTGGAACAATGATGACATGATATTAGACGTACTAAATAAATAAAAGACCATGAGATGACCAACAACTGGAAATCATATTCCGTCCAAGGCATATTAAATGCAGAAAAAATGTATTACATTAGACTTTTATTTTGTCTGCCACAAACTACTTTTTATGCCCAGGTAAATGCACTAATAAGAGTGTGCTGCCTCGTTCCTCTGCATAAGTGTATTACTATACTATACTTTTATAGAGTGACAGAACACACAGTAGAACTGAAGGCTGATATATTATACCCTGGCCATTGTCTCTGCATGTAGGCGGTGCTTATAACAGTATCTATGATATGGTAAAATACATATCATAATACGTAAATTTTTAAACTAGTATATCCCAGAGTCTTACTGTAGACCCCTGAATTTAGAGGCAGGGCCCAGTAGAGCGTGACCCTCTTCCACTCCCCTTCACCCCTTCAGCCCTCTGTCACTCCATCCATTTGGCTGCGGAATGAAGACTTCAGGGCCAGACAAACAAATTCTAATAAATTGCTGCACCGTGACTGGAAAGCTTGAGTTCTAATACCCAGCCTCCTACACACACACTCACACACACACACACACACGCACACACACTCCGTTTCCCTTTCTGCATATCGGCTGCCACATTAATTCTCATCAGTGGGCTACAGCGAGTGGATGTGACTGGGGCTGTCCTCGCCTTACTGCAATTCTGCCTGTTGCTCCACTTCACTTTAGCCCCTCGCTCTCTCTCAGCGAGCGGGGGCCTTTAATAAAAACGTCAACGGCTGCATCCGAGGAAAAACCTTTAAGAAAAACATGCTGTCAGGACTTGGGAGTGTAGAAAAAAAAAGAGAAAGAGGATGAGAGAGAGAGCGAGAGCGAGAGAGGTGGTGAGACCCGGCGAGAGAACGAGGCGAGGCTAGCTGACACGGGCCGCGGTGTGGGGAGTGTGCGGTGTCGCCATGGAAACGGCTGACCTTTAAAGGTGATGCAAAGTTGAGCAAAGTTGTTTCTCTCCCTCACTTAAAGGGAAGTGACATTTAATAGTCCCCCAGGTCAAAGGAGGGTAACAAACACCAAATAAAGGCTGCCAGCTGCTTGAATAAGAGACTGCTATATTATCAACATCCCCCCTGGCTGTGGCTGTGGTGGAGTGAGTCTGGGGCCAAGGCCACCTCTGCAAGGTCCAGGCAGAAAATCAGATACACTCATAAAAATAAAGGTGCCAAAAATGGGTTTGCCGGACTGATGTTATAGAAGAACCACTGCTGGCTTCCTCGCAAGCCTTCACAGAATCAGTCTTGTAAATGAGATGTGCAAATGCCTAAAAAGCTCCACATAATGTAAAGGGTTCTACACCAGTCAACGTTTTATTGTCTCTAGAAACAAATATCCAAGCCCAGAACCATTTAGAGAAAAAATGTACACATGCTGTTCTCGCCTGAACGAGAGATTTTCCAGTTTATAGAATCTCATCTCTCTACAATGAAAGAGCTTCTAAAATTGCTTCTAAAAATTGGCCACCGCTCCTCTCCTCTCTATTCATCATCATTTACGCCCAGTTCCTGCAGAAAGTGGGTTGACTCAGGCGAATGAATGTGTCCCTGACCCTTTACGAACCACACGCTGGCCTCTCGTCCGAGATTCTACATCTTAATACCGCGTATCTCATTCACACCTATATGTGTTCAGAAGTATCACAAAAAGCAAGTCAAATAAGCTAATTAACCCTTTGCTCTTCCCCATTGTCAGGTTTGTAAAACCTTGAGGGTCAAGTCTGTTCCACCAACCACTCCTTGCAATGAACTTCAGTGAGTGAATGCAAATGTCAAAGAGCATTCTGATTAAAACCATTCTGTATGAACACATGGATATGCACCTGATTTAAAGCAAAAACTGAAAAACCTGTGTGAATTTGGTTGCTAAATAATAAAAAAATAAAAAATCAAGAAACCCATAAACCTGTCAGTCTGATTTTCCATCCAGCAGATGGCACTGAATCTCTGAGCCAATGATTTTCCCACCGTTTTCAAAAGCCCTGCTGAAGCCAATGACAAGAATCAGTTTTCTTACCAGTGAATATAAGCAAGCTTATGCAATATGGTGCTTTGCTGACAAAATAAATATTTTTGAGAAGTCTCCCTTCGTTTAGTGGTGCTCTTTTTCTAGCAGTTTATATTATACAGTGACAAGCGCTGGTCTGAATGAGCTTGCACGCTTGCTCTGAAGAAATCCAACAACAGTGCAACCAAAAATAAAGGCAGCATGTTGCTTCTTTTATAGGGTGACAGAACACACATTAGAGCAGAAAATGTGGAAATGTGGCAGTAGATTTTAACCACTGAAATGGGTCATCGTCTCGGAGTGTATCGCCAGCAAGATGTTGAGTCTGATGATGTGAAACGTTGACAGCTGTTTATAAAATATTGTTTCATCCAAGAAAGTGAGGACTGAAGCCTGTTCCTCATTGCAAAGTAATAATCATAGTCAGCACTCACAAATATTTTCTGTTTAGTTTATAAGTTATTTAAGGCAAGTTTAATGTGTTTCAGAGGTGAAGCTTCATGCATTTACTAATATATCTCTTATTTTAGACCGCTGAGTTTTGAGGCAGGGCCCAACAGTGACATACCGCTATTAAAACTGGTATTAAATATGTGTTGCATAGCATTCTGTAACACATGTTTCCATTCTTAAATATTCTCTTCAATACCAAGCTTGCATTACTTAAATACAACTATCCCAGCTCTGACAGCTAGGCAGGCCACTCATCTATAGGCTGAAACAGCATTAGTGTTACCTCAGCGGACAAACAAAATCATAAAGACAACATTGATTTGATCTATATTCAGCACAAAGACACCAGTTTGAACTCTTTCACCAAGACAAAACAAACCAAACTGAGATATTATATCTGGATATCAAAGACTACTAACTTCAGCCTTTTTATAGTTGTACATACACAATAAGATTTTAGGTTTCCTAGCAGTACAAGCCTTACAGTTAGGTACGTTCTGCACTGCTGCAGTAGATTTGTTGACAGTTAAATATTCTAAATGACTGATGTGCTGGGAATATCAGTACAGGGCATAAAAAGATGGACTGATCCAGCCACTCACCCGGGTTGTAACCAAAAGAGCACATAAGAAGCTTTGGTCTGGCTAAACTATGTAGAATCACAGTCGACAGAAAGATATCTGAAGACTATATTGTGATATTCAAACCAAATTAGGTCCACGGATTTTCCCGGAACAGAAATCTCATCTGCAAGCTTCTAGACACACTTTTAAGGAATGGCCTTCTCTATAAGACGTGGATTAAAACCGGCAGTTCTGTTCCTATCAGACAAGCCTGGGAGAGAGAAAATACAGAAGAGAGCTGAAGCAGCCATAACCCCGTTCCCATGGGCTCCTGGCCTCTAATGCCCTCTAACTGAAGAGGAACAAGCCAGGCCAGCAGTACATACAGTAAATGCATTAATTACAGTCTCGCGAAGCTCTGAGCTTGTTTAAGGCAGACGCAGAGCGGGGGAAAAGGGAAGGAACATGGAGGAACCTCTGGGGATGTTGTCCAGAAGCCCCTCAGCTCATTACAGATGCAGACAGGGCCCATCTCCCCTCCCATCATTCTTATACACCTTTTATTTCTGGCATAATCTCTTAGTAGGTATTTCTTACAAGATATAACGAGCGGGTTTATTACTTTCCAGAGAGGAGAGAGAAGGAGAGAGGATAATGAGTAAAAAAAATGGAAAGAGTCCAAACTGACGTCCAGGCCAGCCTCCTCTCCGCTTCAATACTGCTTTTAAAATGCCCTGGTTGACTTGCTCCCACCATTTCCCTCAGCTTAAATACCAGTCCATTACTGCAGAACTCCAGCTTCCATGGAGGGGTGAGGGATCAGTGAAATTTTGCTCAATTCCCTCTTTAAACCTAAAAAATTGCAGACAAAGCTACTTAAGACAGAGTAGTAGCAAACTTACTAAGACCAACTATTTCAAAACCATAACATCACATTTTTTATTTTCAAATTTGGATTCTTGGATCAACAGAAAGTGAGAACAAAAGATGGAAGGCAGTGCACCATGGGGTCTAAAGCTGAAGTCTAAGCCGGATAAAGCAATTCATGTCTTGTTTGAACTGGTAGGATCTCCTGCATCTACACTATTACAATGTTGCCAGAATATCTGCTGGCTGACAGTGGAACCCTCCCTCGGGTCGTGGGGTGAGGAAACGGGCGTGCAAGCCAGCTCCACGTCCAATAAATACATAAATAAGGGTATGAATAAATAGCGCTCTGGACCTGTGTCGACACATCTGAGGCGGCACCTGAGGCGGTCATTGAGAAAGAGAGCAGAAAAGGAAAGATCGCTCCTCTGCTCCAGCTCACCAGCGGAGGAGTTTATTATCGATTGGGAGAAGGGGATCAAAGCCGGCTGGACAGCCGCGCTCAACCAGACGGACAGAGCAAGATGGAGGATCGACCTGTCAGTCAAGCCAGGACGGGCCCTCTGTTCTGGGTCCAAGCTGTAGACTCTAGCTCGCACTACTTCCATTCCTCTGGAGCAGTTTTTTACCATTTCAAAAAACAGTAGCTAAGTTTGCCTTGTTTGTTTAGTAGCTGAATGGTCGATGCTGTTAAAAACCTTTAAAAAAATAACTGACGTTGTCTATCTATTAGTTTTAGCTAACATTGTATTTTGAGTGTTGTACCACAAACTGACAGGGCTTTATAGACCACTGGGCATGCTTATGAGCATTCATTGCCAAAGTTTACAAGCTTTTTTATTATTGTATGTGATAAAGAGAAAAAAAATCTTATTGGCATGTTGTTTTAACTTTCAAACTTTCCAGATTTGGACCAGATTTTATAGGCCTGAGAAGCATCTGGGATGGAAGTACTTGCAGACCTTCACTCTGGAAGCTATCTAGAGCATGGGGAAGGCTGCAGGACAGGCAGCTTAGCGAAGCCTCATAAATCTCCCGTCTAATAACAGTGGTAATGTTACACATTATTGAAGATAGACGGGCCAAATGAACTAATACGTTATGTGATCTGGGTTTCTCCCTGCACACACACAAACACACTCCACTCCCAAGGACATTTACGGGAGGGAGACAGGAGCAGGATGGAGGAGATAGAAGTGGTGGTGGTGGTGGAGTGGGGGCATGAAAAAAAAGGCAATGAGAAGGTCGACAATGTGAAATATTTTCTGATATCGACCTGCTGGTTAGGGACATGCATGGATTTCTGTATCTGGAAGATAAGTGGCTTTGATAAAGTAGGTTAGCATTGATTAATCCATGAAAACTTGGAACTGTGGAGTTGGGAGTTAATGAGTTGAGGTTTTCTATTGGCCTCCTCACAAACTCTCTCCCTCTCTCCTTCTCTCTCTCTCTCACACACACACACACACACATAATCTCCTTCATTTTTACCACAGCCAAGGGACCTTTCAGCCTGCCGCTCATTCGACCAGCGTGTTATTTTGGTGTGCAGCAAGCAATCAATGAAGCTGCCATTTGTTTGCTTGGAGGATGCACAACACCGCTGAAACTTAACCGTCCAGACATTTTGGGGGCACGTGTGCGGATATAAATGGTCAGAGCTTATAATGTCTGAGGTTGTTTATCTACGAATGCATAAAGGAAAGAATCCTCAATGAGCATGGCCAGTAATACAGAGTGCGGGCATGCACACCCAATCTCTGCCGTGCAGCCCAGTAATTTGCTTTCTGTTGTAAGCTGTGAGCAGAGATATAGGGACCGACCATGAGGTAAAATCGATGAGCCACGGACTCATTCAGACTGCTGTTAATGATGAATCTGGCAGAGCAGGCAGGTGAGGCAAATATCACAGTCCAAAATACATGAGGCGTACACAGCATGCGTGTGTGGGAATGATACATTAGCAACTGTTGAGGAAAGCAGCAATAAGCAAAAGTTTGATATGTTATGTTTAACATCTCCTCCCCAGTCTCTACAGTCCAACTAAGCTGCAAAAACAGCTTGCTTTGAATTCATCATGTGGTTGTGATGTCACAGCCACAAACACATCTACATGTCACTGCCCTTTATGGTTACAGCCATTTAGCTCGGCCATTCACATTAAAGTGATAAGTTCCAGACTGGAGTGCTTACAGTACAATAACTGAGGTAATTTACATACATATATCTACATATATATATATATGTAGATATATATATAAGCCAGTATGTTTAATTCTAAGGCATAAAAAGAGGTTGGGAAACAGTGATTAAATACAAATTTTGTAAATACACATTTTTTTTGTGACGTGCCTTGAACTAATTTAATTTACTCACTCACTTTGAGCAGGCTAGAAATTCTCCACAAGGGGGCACCATTCATAGTCTTTGGGTGCATCATAAGAGTGGTGCTTCCTGTGATAGTGTGTCCTTGGTTGTATAGAAAATCACACATTATAAATGGCTTTGAGAAAAATACAGACAAATGCAGCCATTTAACGTTCAGAGTGCTTTACTTGCACAGCTTTTTCTACCGCATTTGAGTCCCACACTATAGTGCTCTGTATTCTTTAATGGTGTTTTGACTAGAGCAGAGCACTTGCTTTATGCATTTGTCATATTTTATACGACCTTGGAAGGTAAATCTTGGTGTATGAGGCCTCTGTCCTTCAGACCCAATCACCACAGTAGGGATGTAAGTGAACAGGAAGACATTATTTTGAATGGTCATATACATGTTTTTTCCTGCGTACGTCTGTGTAGGTTTTTGATCCATAGGAAATGAATTCTAACATATTTATTTAACAGACACCATGCCATGTAAAGCCTTGAGATTGACCATAATCTCTCCTTGCCAGTGTGAATCTCAGGCATTGTCGAATATAGTTGAATGAAACTTCTTCTATCTGATTTCCTTGACTTTTCCTGATCTGCATCTCATGGCCTTAGCAAATGCTGTCTAGATTGTGGATTCAGTGGATTCAATAGATTTTTCTGAATTGTAACAAACCGAAAACCTACATTTAATCTGATAAAATGGTATAATGTGGTAACTGTAGCCAACAAATCGAAATAAATGAAAAAAAATATATGTATTTTATAAACTGGTTTAGGCCAGGCCTAAACTCATACACTGGGTTTAAATGTTGTAGCTACAAATGGAATCTTATACTACAAAAGTTGGCATTGGGCAATATTAGCATTGCCAAAATTACAACTATCTTAATTCAAATTGTTAACTAATCTGAAACAGACTTGCTTATGTGGTTTCTGACACTGTATGACACTGTTTTCTACATACACTGTAAAAATACACATCACACAATAGAAAACAGCAGTTATCACCACTTTGAAGCTTGCATTTTGCACTTTGGTTAAAAAGAATAAAAACGAGAGCAACATTTCAGGCACCATGTCTTTGTTCATGTAGGATATGGAGAAAATTTTGTAAAATGATTTTAAACTGAACTGTCTCTTTAACATCAGTTCACATAAGGCAGTCCATACACCTGCCTAAATTAGCACTTCATTATCCGCAAAGCAAATGTGGAGAGGCTGGTTAATCTCCCCTGTCCTAAACGTGCCAAACCGTTCTCTCCTTCCAAGCAGAGCTAAAGAAAAAGCCCTTTAAGTCCTTGCATCATCCTAAACCCCACTGTGTGCATGCAGCAGCCTTGCTTACAGGGGCTGCTCTCCGCAGCTCTTTTTCTAATTCCCTTCGCCCCGGCGTTCCTCGGGTGTAAATCAAATACTATCCAGGACCCTAGAACCCCCCCCTCCTTCCTCTCTCTACTCCTCCACCCTTTTGTTTTAATGCCTTTTCCAGGAGGGGTGCAGGTAATTCCAGGAAAAGACAGCGGCACGGACCCCCTCCCCCTGACAGGCCACCTAAATCAGCACACGCTGCGAGGGCTAATAGTGCTGCACGAACCTTCAGGACCACAGGGGGCCACCAGTGCCTGTTGTATGCCTGAGAAAATATGGACAAACATGCACACGCACACACACACACACACACACACACACACACACACACACACTGTGAAGCCGCTGGTCGTTCTCTGCTCTTGATCCATCCAGTGAAACTTTTTTCTTCACAAAGTCACACTCACTCGTTCATTTCCCATATAAAGAAAACAGGGAGGCAACCCTGCTCTCCTGAAACAGTGAACATGCCGAAAGTCTTTTTCTTTTTCAAAGTGCTGTTATTCCCGATTTGCTTTTTTAGAGTGGACTGAACTGAGAACTGTTCACAGTGGTAGTGATAGTATCCCTAAAAAGTACCACAGAGAAAGTTATTAACATGAAGTCATGACTAATACACTCTTTGGTACCTGAGACCATTGTTTAATAATAGAGAACGGAGATAATAGAGATCATCTGAGAACAGATTTTTTAAAGTACAATCGACTTTTTCTTTTTTGCAATACTTGTACCACGTACTATGTTACAGTCTATGTTACGCCTGGATCCTATCACCAAACCACTCTGAATTACTTATTTGGTTTGTTTGTTTTTATTTTTGTATCTTTCCAAGCAAAACAAGCAGATTTTTCTTTATAGCTTCACATAACATCAACACACAAATAGTGATGATGCAGGTCAACTGGCATAGCGATCATATGCAAAACGCAAAGATGAACCACAAAATCAGCCACACGGCTGGTTATAGATCATCTTTTATGCTGACTGTTGATAATAGACACATTTAAACCTTTAGATTAAATGGTAGAAATAACCAGGTTATCTTTATACATAATGATGTATTTTTCCTCACAATGATACATAATTCCTCATAAGACTATTTGAATACTGTTCATAATGACAAACTAAAAAAATGGTTGAAATGTCCATCCCTGCATTCCAGCCGTGCGCTGAGGATGCAGTGTAATGTGGTGGTAATGAGTTGAGTGGGTGGAAGGGTGATGAGCCGTAGCCCAGGCCAGCACTGGACCAGCGACAGGAGCCATAAAAGCCCTGAAAGGGTGGCGATGTGCTTCATCAAACTCCTCTGAAGAGTGTGTGTTTGTGCAGCAGCGTGGCTCAGCTGAAATGGAGTAGCTACGCTACGCTGTGGCTGTGTGAGGGAACGAAGCAGATTTAAGAGTCAAATTTCAGAACGGGCCAAGAGTGTCAGATTTACTCCTGTGTGACTTTACTCACACTCTGAGACAGACGTGGGAGAATGTTGTCAAACATACCACACACGACTGAGGACTGGGGACAGGGTTTAAACAGGGCTAAAATAAAGCACACCAAAGTAAGGCGGGTTTATATAAAAATGTCAAGTAAAACTATAAAAATCATCACAATAATCTTCATTTATCCACATGAATGCAGCTCAAAGGGATTTATAGGGAGTGCAAAACAAATCATAAAGACAAAAAGCATATTAAGGAATATATATATATATATATGAGAGAGAAAGAGAGAGAGACAGAGTGAGTACAGGAAGAATAACTAAAAGCTAAAAACTAAGAAAAAAAGGTAAGAAAAAAGTGTTGTTCTCAAAGATTAAAGGACAAAGGAAGATAATTATACATGCAAAGTAAAAAAATCACATGTTTTGAACTGCTTTTGTAAAATACTAATATGGCAGGTTGTTCCAGATATTTGGTGCATAAAAGCAGAAAAGTGCCTCTCTAGGGTTAGAACTATACTTCCATATAATGGAAATAGAAGTATAATGCATGTGAAATCCATTTAACTTAAACTGCAATGACAAGCAACTCGTAGACACTCCGGACGCTCCATCTAACACTCCACAACTGTTCGACCTTGTTGGCGATGCACATTTATGTGAAGTAATTGTAAAGTAATAATAACAGTCAGTTATTTAGATAGATGCACTGTAAGCTAGTTGTATTCATATTTTCATGTCAAACATGAGTTTCACATAATTCTACATACATTTTAAGACACTGTCACCACATTCCAGACCCCCATTAAAGGAACTGGACTCCCCCACCTGACATATTAATCTAACTTGGACCATTTGTCCCCATGAAGGCTCAAGAACCTCAAGAACACGTTAAGTTGAAATAATGTCAAAATTGTACAGCTCCTGAAAGTGTTGGAATACACACTATTAGTGGTGCAATAATGATAGCTACACATTCTACAATTACATAGTCAATTGAACTTTATCCAAGTGCAAATACCAAGATAATATAATAAACTGCCTTGGAAATGCCTTAATGTCTTATCTCACGAGGCTGAAAATGAAAGGCCTCAGTGGTTAAATCATTCACAATGCAACATAATGCTTTTAAAATCATTTCAAGCTATTGATGCCTTCATTAAATCATTTATAACGTTTAATGATGTGATGATGCTTGAGCACTATGGGTACTGGTTCAGAATCTAATGTGCTTTAATCACGACCACAAGAAAGATCAAATTAGCCCGAATGCTGACTATTATGCAGCTATGAAACGTGCGAGATGGCAACCAATCACTGCACAGGACTAAACCCTCCCCACCGAAAACCCTGGCATCTCATATTGAATGCTCATCTTGCAATCAATTGATTCTTCTCCATCCGAGACACCTGATGCAATTTCTGAGTTTAAAATTCAAGACATGTTTCATGTATATGTTGCATAATCCAAGGTTTCTACTTCATTATTCCTCTCCGGAAATTTATGAAGCCGCTATGGCTTGCATGCCAGGACACCACTCGTAAATCCCTAAAGGCACACTCTTACACTCTTTCATACATGAGTTCCATATGAAGGAAACTAGATCCATATTTGCATTTTTTTTTGCCGTTTTTAAATTTGAAACTAAAAGTGTGAAAACGTCTTTTAGCTCTTGGGGATATTTTCTTCTAGAACAGAAATAAACTACATACACTGTCCTTTTGAACAGTTTATAATCAGTTTCTAATTGTAATGGTTCGTTTGTGGTGTATGCATGTGCTGCTTGATTCTATACACACTTTTCAGAACAGAAGTTCTATTCTCTTCTACTTTTTCAATGCACTTCTGAAGATGAAGCATTCTACAATTCCAAAAATAAATGAACCAGTCACTCAGCATTACAAACTGTGGGTGCTCAACTCTACCTTTGATGTGAGCTTACACCCTCCGCAGCTCTGAAGCTGATGAGCTGTGTACAGGGTTTGCAAAGGTGTATTTTAAGGTCAGGATTGTGGCGAGGAAGACAGCGATGCGTATGGTGAGAAGGGTTGTTAACAAATGATAAAATTGATTAAAATCAAAGATATTATTTCCCCCCAATATCCATAAGGCACAGAAAAGATTATGCTGTTCTCCTCCTTCAGTATTAGCAGCAAGGGCAATCACTACTTCTGTCATGCCTTTAACTCACTAGACAGTAGGACTGTTTGATTTTTAGGGGTCAACTCCAAGACCCCATTGACACCTGGTCACATGACTTGTATCTGGATTGGATCCTGATCAGATTTTAGCTACATGCATTTACACTTGGTTGTCAAATGTGTCTCCAGACAACCAGAATGAAATGCAATTACAATGTGGAGAGAAATAAACAAATCAGCTCATATCCAACAACCAGTCACCTGGGCTGCTCCCCATTGTTCTTCTTTATTCAAAAGCAAAGAACACCACGGTCCATGTTTACAAGAAGAGGCTGTTAAGAATAATGATCCTCCTCCATGAACCACATGTGTTCAAAATGTATTGTAGCAAGTCAGTGAAAAACAGTGAGGAAAGGTAAAGTTGAACTAAACTGAAGCATTATTTGAGCTACTTGGCTTATTCAGTGTAGCCTAGAAGTTGCACATGTACTTTCTATTCTGCAACTTTGCACATCTCTGCTGCTAAAATACAGAACCGGTCAAATACTGTATTTATCCTCACTGTAGCTGCTGTCCTACTGAACGTTGTCTTGTCTTGTCTTGTCTTCTTGTTATTGTTGCTCTTGTGTTCTTTTTTGAGCTCTTTGTCCTGTTTGCACATGTGGTCTTGTGTTCTGTTCTGTTCTTGTGTTGCACCATGGTCCTGGAGGAACGTTGTTTCGTTTTTACTATGTACTGTATGTATATGGCAGAAATGACAAATAAAACTACTTGATTATGAAATTAAAACTAAACTCAGAGGGGAAACTCACAACAGGAGATAAACTGAAAGAGCAGCGATGCCCACATTAAGTGGCAGCTCTCCACTTTGCTGCTGCTTTTGTTAGTTCGCTGCTCCATGATTTGTCTATAGTTCTGTTAGCACAGTCCAGTGAAGTCTGTAGAAAGTTCTACTCCAGTTCTAATGTTACTGATTGTCCTTGTATTGGAAGCAAGACTTGTGTATTATTGTAAATTATACTTCAGATTTGATGTAAATCAGTGATAAATGCAGTCATGTAGCCATAGAAACCTACACCGTGAGCAGCTGGGCTGCGGGTAGGAACAACAGATGTTTTTGAAGAGTCAAAGTAGGGAAATGTGTTGAGTGTTACACTGATTTTTTATGTTGGAGGGCTAACAGCACATTAATTTTGCCACCACTAATTCCATTTGAATAATATAGTGAAATGAAAGTAATTATTAAAGTAAAATATTTTTTTAAATTCTGTATTAAAGTCAACCTGAAATCAAAGAAGAGCTTGTTGTTAGTGTGTCATATTCTTTATGTCAGCTCATTTACAAGATCTTGTTTTTTCAGTTGAAATGTAGTGACTTTTGCCCTTCTTCAAAATGCCTCCTGAGTTTTGATTATATCATTGTCTACCAGTGGGCTGAGAAAATACCCTTAATCATTAATGTTTCATCTCCCACTTTCACCACCACAAACATCTGGCTAGCTCAGAGCCCCTCCTTGATATCACACCATCTTTAAGAAATGCATAATGATCGTTAATTATCAGTATAGCTTGCATAAAACATATCGAAGTAGGATTTATGGCCACATTGCCAAGCTCTAACACAGTGTGTATGGGGAGCAGTTAAGCAGAAGCTGTCTGGCTGGGTTTCTGAATGCTCAGCTTATGGAAGAGAGCTGCGCTCACACACGCGTGATTCATCGTCCCTTACACCTGACTCACTGCCCAACCACTGACTCAACCAGGCAGAAGGGAGGAGGGGCGTTTGTGTGTGTGTGTGTGTATGTGTGTGTGTGTGTGTGTGTGTGTATTTCTTTCTGTCCTCAGTGGATGTGACAGGAAGGGTCAGTGCTGATGGTG
>JBBPCY010035035.1:0-13897 GCA_037974405.1 Brachyalestes nurse | reverse complement strand
CATACAGGAGGGAAAGAAACTAATATTCAGGAGACGGGGAACGGGATCTACGAGGCGAGGACGAGGCGGCCGTGACACGTTCTTACTAAGTGTTGCTTAAATGGTGCGCTGGATCCTATTCTAGCTTGCTAACTTTGCGGAGATATGGATCCAATTCGAGCATTAATTTTGATAACACTTGTCGAGATGCTGCTGCTGAGACAGCGGAGAAGACGTAATGCCATCAGGACGAGGTGTCTGAGATTTTTTTTGCTCATCAGATGTAATCAAATGCATAAATATCGCGATAGCACCTAGCAGCTAATGTTAGCGTTATGTGTATTCATGTAGTGTACAGTGTCTGAACACTAGATTTTGGCGTCGCACTGGGATTTTGTAGTGCACTAACTAGTGGGTGAAATTGACAGTTGAAATTTCGAACAACACTACAAAATAGCTGATTCACTTCATAGTGCCCTACATAGTGAAAGAAGGCACTTTTCGAACACAGCTTATATGTGGACTTTATTGGAGAATGAGCAGCACTAAATAACAGATTATCTCCATAATACAGCAAATTCTTGTTCAAAAACACAAATAAGAAAAATCTAATCTCTGCAACAAAATGGATCCTTTAAACACCAGTCACCTTTTAGCACCAGTCATCTTCTCCATCTTCTGAGTTTTCAATGTTACTGTCCACAGGATTTCTCTGTATGACTACCAGGCCATGTGCAAGAACAGCCATCATCACTCCAGCGGAGCCAGGCCCCTGCTCAGCGTAGGTGTTCTACAGTGCAGGTCCACACTCTGGAGAACTCACTAATGCTCCATTAGATATTCATAACCGTAGATCCACTTCTGATGATCTTATAGTATATGCATGCTGCGTCAGCGCTATTAGGCTCTACCTGAACTTTAAAGAAGGCAATCTCTCTTGGAGCAGAATACACACAGACATGCTTTTTTTCTTTCCTGTCATTTGCAATCAAGGCTCTCTTAGCAAACCATTTCAACAGTTAATCTCTTAATGATTCACTCTGCAGCCTTTCTACGGCCTGATGGCGGCTGTCAAGTGGCTCTTCTCAAACCTCCTACTGTAAGTCCTTCCTCTATGTCCTCATTTTACTCTGCGGGGGCTACGGATATTTTTCCCAACTGACCATTTGACTTTGCTGCTTTTAGGTTTTTGTTGGAGTTCAACATATGCGGACTGTGGCATAATGATTATTTGGCAGATGGTAGGTTCCAGGCATGGTATTACGTAATTCATGATGGTGCGATGTCATCATTGCTAGTATAGTAAATCATAACATCACTAACCATAACGCACTCAGACTCATTATGTTTGCCTACAAAGTTGTATGCAACATTCAGTTTCTAAGTAAAAAATATGTTAAAGCCTCACTGGGGAGTTTTTCTGCAAATCTTACTGCACAATTTTATTATATATATAACAAAAACTAAATATAACTATAACTATAACGTTTGCACAGGTCACATTTTAAGTTGTATTTCCCCCCAGTATTTTAACTAACAAGATGAATATTAACTATGCATTAAAATATGCAGAATTGTGTCCTCTTGTAGAGGATGTTTTCTTATTTTCACTTAGAGGAAATGCAAACTGCATACAGCTATATAAACATCACCACTCTGTTGAACAGACTCTATTAAACCCTCATGCTGTTTTTGTCACTCCATGTACTTTGCCTTTCTCATTTCATGCCACTTCTCCATGTTCCTGTAATCACTCCACCATTCCATGTCCTGTCTCTCACTGTCTCACAGCCAAATCTACATATCATGCCAGTAAGTCATTTCAAAGGTCTTGGAGCATTAACTCTGTGTGTGTGTGTGTGTGTGTGTGTGTGTGTGTGTGTGTGTGTGTGTGTGTGTGTGTGTGTGTGTGTGTGTGTGTGTAAGTGCGCACGCATGATAATGCACACATGTACACTTTTCTTGTTTACAGTTTTAATTGGTTGTCCCTATCTTTAGCTAAGGCCTATTTAAAGCATCTGTTAGGATCCAGAGTTAAATCCCTGCACTATGCGGTTGATTAAATGTGTTAATGCCTTGTTTAATGC
Organism: Brachyalestes nurse; assembly: GCA_037974405.1. Taxonomy (NCBI): domain Eukaryota; kingdom Metazoa; phylum Chordata; class Actinopteri; order Characiformes; family Alestidae; genus Brachyalestes; species Brachyalestes nurse. Next base: position 11,831 of record JBBPCY010035035.1, on the reverse strand, counting down.
CTTCAGATTTAGTCCTGATTTAGTGTATCCTGCCATTCTTGACCTAAGTATCAACATGAGAGTTACATGAAGAATCGCTGAAATTAGGGCTTCTGGACATGTCAGAATTAAGCGACTCATTGCAGTGGATTATTTAAAGCCAGTTCTCCCTGAAAGTGTTACTGAAGTGTTTTTAGTCACCTGAAGAAATGACTAAGATGAGATGTCAAGGCTGGGGTTTTAGCATAATGGATAAATCCTCTCATAGTAGCACTGGATTACTTGCCTGTATGAACTGTATTTTATAGCCATAAAGGATTCAATACAGTTTTAATTAAACTTTTAATTGCTGTTTTCTGCAGTATAAGTCATGATGTGTCAGTAAAACTGATTCTGTGCCCGACTTCCATTCTGCCTCTCAGCACACAGACAGAAGAAGGTGGAGTCCATGGTGCCCTGTAACACTGAATACCCCGGTTTCATTTACGATTCCACTATAAGGGAGACCAACAGCATCATCAAATGTGGTCGCTGTCAAAAGTGAGTCCTAGTACAGAGAAGTTCCCAAATCAGTCACTGATAATCTCTTGTTAATTTCCATCAATTAATCACAGAAAAAATAACACTTTAAAAAACATTTACGCTGATTAATCACACGAACATTATTCAACAAAGCAGCATAAATCGTCAGAACATCCTGCTTCACGGTAGCATTTCTGTGTTAGAATCTGACTGTACAAACCGGCTCTGTGCATCTCTAAAGATCTCTCTATCTGTCTAGGCTCTTCTCATTTAATTAAAATATATTTTCTTGGATTATGCATTTTATTTGCCTATTTCTTATCATTACCAGTGTTATAAACTGACTGTATAAGCTTCAAGGTAGCATTTTCGACAGAGTAGCATAATTAATCAGAACACCCGCGCTTGTATGTACACTGTCATAAACTGCACCTTATAGATGGACTTAATTCTATCATTGTTCTTGCAGAAGCATTTTTTCCCTCAACATATTAGATCATATGTTGGATTGCTGTGACCATTACTGCACATGAACAGAACAGAAACAGTTATTAAATAATAGAGACGTTGAAAGTCTGTAATGTTGATTATTCATTCACTCATATGCCAAAATTAATTATTTTTTTTAAATATGTGCAATGAATTTAGATTAATGAATCAGAGAACTTGTAATTAATTTGATTATTTTTTACAATCGTTTGACACCCCTAATTATAATATATATTAGAATATAATGCTGGGCAGCAGTTAAAAGTTTTAATGCGATAATTGCATTGTTATACGCAAAATTCAATAATTTGTTCCAAAGTATTATGTTGCACACTTTTATTTTAAAAGTACTGATGTAAGAAGTGCAGTAACATTTGGTTTACAAACAGCCGTGTTCCCTTTAAACACAGTTACAAAGCTGCCAATATTTCTTGTAAATCTCAACTTAAACTTTAATGTAATCAAATCAAATATAAAACCAAAGCTACTTGCCACTGCAGGGCATTCACGTTTTATGTAGTTTGTTATAAAAAAAAAACGGATTCCCCAGAGCTATGAGCTATGATCATAACATCACAACAGGCTTCTTCTGAGCAACAGCAAGTTCACATTTATAAATCTGTTTTCTTCTTTTCTGAACCGCTACCAGCAGAAACATGTTTCTTTTAATCAGGGAGTAGCATAAACAGCAGAGTGTCCCTGTTAAAGTGGTCGAGCACAAAAAAGCAACAAACATTTAAAGTAATAGTCATGAAAAAAATGCGTTAATCCACAATAAAATTGTCTGTGTTAAATCAATAATGCGTTGGCCAGCCCTAATATGTTTATGCTACTTAACCCAAGACTTTTTTACACTTCGTTAATGAATTTCTGAGACCATGCTATTTTTAAATTGGACTTTAATTAGATGCTTATACAGTCTTTGGGGTAATGTGCTCTCTTGTGTTTCCAGGATGTTTGTGCTCCAGCAGATTGTGAACAGTAACCTGGTGATGCTGGTGGTGCAGGCGGACTGTGACTGCTCTCGCCAGTATGCTCCCATCACGCTCACCCCCCGAGAGGTCAAATATATCCTGCACAAGTCTCAACAAACAGCAGTTCGTTTTGTGTCCACAGGCCAATATACACACTGGATCAAACACTACCAGAAATGGTCAAACTCACATTGTGTTTTCAGAAGAGCGAAAGCACTCCCACTGAGGCAATGTAATTTTTTTCAAGTCAAGTAGGTTTTATTGTCATTTTGACCATTTACACACTGTACACAGTGAAAGACCACAAGTGCAGACTGGACGAAAGTGCAAGAAAAACAACACAAGAGCAACAAAACAACTGGATAAGACAGTTGACAATAGCTACAGTATGGATGAACACAGTACTGTATATTAAAGTACTGTATACTAGCAGCAGAGAGTTGTGCAAAAATGCAGAACAGAAGTTACATATTCATTTATTCCTTAATATATGTAACTACCGTTTTCTCGGTTTGTTTAGGTCTTTGAGGGTTGATATGATGTTCTCAGTGTAGAGGCAATCTGTTTGAAAACACTGTAGGTGGGAATCTCCAAGAACCTTATGATTTGACTCCTTTTTCAAGATGCCATTATAAAACTGTTTTCACTGAATTTTGATTTCTATGGTCTACATTATGTCTCTTTTTGCTGCAGTCTGCATAACTGTTACAGCTATAGGCCTGTTTCACCATCTACTTCATCACCATCTACTATTTCACCATCTAAAACACGATGGAAAGACAAACTAAAATATTTTTATTTGTTAGTTTTGATACTTGAGAAATACTGTGAGTCTTATTTACTATGGTTTCAGATCTTTTATTTTACAGGCACGAAATTTGTGTCTACACACAGTTTATTTACAGTAGAAACATCTTATTGTGACATTTTATGAAAACGATTCTGGATTTAGTTTTAAATGTGTGTTGGCCTTAACTTCTTTGAACATAATGCAACAGTGAAATGCAACAGGATGAAATCGCAGAAGATCCGCAGACGCCCTGAGTCCTGTCATGCATACCATCCTCATGTAAGCCTTCTTCATATCACTAAACTTTAATTATCTACATTCATAAAAACTGCATTGGGATTTGTTTATAGTGATGGGTTTTTTTCATATCATTATAATGCTAATCGTCACTGTCCAAAGAGAAAAAAAAATTCTACATCATTAGATTCTCTTTTCAGGTGAACCATTGCCTAAGATATGGGCCAACAGAAATGAATCTCTTTGTATTAACTTACATTAAAAGATTTTTGCCTCCTCCTGCAAGGCTGACACTTTTGGAGGTGTAGTTTTTGGCCACTGACAGTAAAATAAGAGAGATAAATAATTAAATGATGCTTTATTCTATAACTTAATGTCAATAAGTTTCGTGTTCACAGGAAAACGCAAAGGACTGTGGTGGTGCGTGTGAGATATCCATATCAGTGGCCCTCTTCTTCATATCCCTGGTCACATCACTGGCCCTTCGCTGATGAGAAAAGACCAACGTCCCTCTGCTGTGGCCCAAATGTCTTAGATCTACGATTGTCTGTGAAACAGTTTACTTCTGTTTTACTGACTTTCTCATGGATTATCGACAGTGGATCTGTAGCATTAGGGATTTAACCGAAAATCTTGTTCTTCCAAGCCAAACCTGCTTCTTGTGCATCAGTAGGGAGTTTGAGGACATGAGTTCAGAGCCAACTACAGCTGCATGAAAGGCTAGCAGCTATTAAACTGCATGTTATGGTGCCCCCTACTGGAGCTGAGGTGACACTGCAGGGTATTTGAGACTTTTACAGTACATGTTTGCATTTGCTGAGCTAGTGCTGTCATAGACATAGACACTGATTGTTCTTACTTTACAGCTATAAAGCTAGTGAGGAATAAAACAATTCTATTTCTGTCTGTTTGTTTTTTTCTATAACAAAACACTATATTGTTTTTTATAGTGTTTGTGAGCGAAGATGTGAATGATTCCACACCTTTAGGCCAATTAATGCTGCTCTAGCCCTGTTTTATATTTTAAAAGTCATAAGGAACAAATATTGGACATAGGTCTTTGATTTAAATGTAGAATGTGTTTCATAAAGGCTATCAAAATAAGGTTTACCTAAAAATAATGTGAAAGTAGATATTCCTGTTTCAGTGAAAATTGAGTTTGTGAAAAGCCCAAATCACAGCCTGAACGGGGCACATGCAGTCATTCCTAGATGGAAATACAGTTGGAAGCAATGATGGGGAGGTGAGGGATTTGGCATTTGTGTTAATTTGATAAATAAAAGTTGGTAGGATTTTTTGTCTGATGTGTCGTCTTTGTCTGAAATACTGACATATTTTGGAAGAGAAATGTAAAGTCATAAAGTATGGAAAAGATGAGAACTATCATGTATTTATTATTTTTGATTGAACTGAACTACATTCAAGTGTCTGAACTGATCTGTGATAACACTAGATGATCAGGCAGTGATTTTGTGCAATACAAGAATAAATAAACTCTAGCAACAGTTATTGAAGCTGATGTGTTGGCAGTAGGAAAAAGGCAAGAGTAAGAATATGAGTGAGGGCAGATCTTGCGTGGTGTCCCAATATGCAGCGGGCAGTTCCTACGAACAGTGGTCCCTCTGGGTTGAAATCACAACTTCACTGTTGCAGTCCTTTCAGTCAAGTTACTGGTTTATAGATATTGTTCTCCATTCAAATAACTGATCTTAGTGACATAACAGCATGTTATTGATTATATCTAACACAATGGTCACTTACTAACCTCTCTCTGCGCACAGATGAATGAGAGATAGACAGGGTTTTGAGTTTAACCTTTTATTTAACGCTTGAAACACGATGTTGAAACATTTTGCTGGATAACTTTTTTGTTGTTTCCTCCTAGTATCTGTGATTCCGACCTAGCTGCTGAGCCTCTTATTTCTGCTGGGAGAGCTTCAAACTTATTCAAGGGCAGAGCAAAGCCTCATGTTTTGGACTAAAAAATCAAATATAGTCCAGTTTGATTAATTACTTGTCGTAATTGGGGGTCATTTACTTAAAAAAATGCAATAGCTGTTGAGTCATATGTGATTTGTACACAGGATATTGCTTTATTAAGCCCCTTTTTGGAAATTGAGTGTCATTTAATTTCATCAACTATATATTACTATAACAATTTTAACAAAAATATTAATATACCATAATTTTCTATACTTGATAGATAAACTGACCACTTTTCACAAATTACCATTAATTAAATATACACAAATAATGATTCAGAATGAGGAGTTACTGGGTTGGTTTTGATATATATGCCTGGGTGCACACTACGGTTCAAGCCTTATTAAATGCGATGGAAGAATACTAAATTAAAAAAAATTGTTTGGAGGTGAAGAATAATTAAACTACAATATGACTCTCACTTAAACATTATTTTTTGTAAACTCATGACCGTTTTTCTAAGTACCGATTGGCTTAATGCAAAGTGATTTTGTACATGTGCATAAGTATTTCATTAAAAAAAGCACATGTTTAAACTCATGAAAGCTGATACAGAATGACACAACAGCACAACTACGAATACATTAACATCCATTGGTGTTTCTTAACTCAAGACTTTCTTAACTCAAGAATTTCTAAAAAGTGTTGGTTTAACAGTCAATAAAAATGAACTAATAAGTGTGAATAGTAAATTATGCACTCATTAGTGTTGTTTCAACATTATAAGAGTTTGAACCATCTCCATGAAGAACAAGAAACTGAACAGTGCAGCTTCAACACTTTATAAAGGTTTATCATGTGAACATATATATATATATATAATAAAATGCGTGATTAATGTTAAAATTGCAAAATTCTTATTGCAAATGTTATGAAATCAAAATTACACGCACTGTACAATTACTATCAGTTATCTATTATAAAAATATTATTCTGGATAAAAGCAGAACATCACATTCATTAGTAAAAAAAAATCTGTAAAATTTTTAATGGCCTTTTACAAGTCTCACTAAAGTGTAAATAGGCCTACTAACTTTAACAAACAACAAGGCAGGAAAGTGAAACATTTCCATAATGGCCCATCATGTGTGCACCTGTTTTCCATTCAGGATAAACAGCACAAACATTTAGTTTTTATAATTCAACACGTTTAACTCACTGCATAAACTGAATATGCAGAACATTTGAAAAATTATGTGGAATTCCCCCAAAAACATGACAAATTAATATCACACACTTTTTTGCATGGAAACTAGACACACCTTTTGTGTAATATATGCTTTTATTTAGTTGAGTTACATGACATCCAAAACAGGACGATCCCTTTCATCAGATGATCTAATTAATTAAAAGTAATTACTCAAACGTTAAAAGTAAACACCTGATCAGAATGACTCTATACAAAAATTAGCCAAAATGAGAAGGATACTGAGACATTACTGCAGAAATGGACTTCTAACCTCCATGTATTAATTGTACTGAGATACATGTCTAAAGGAGACAGCTATTAAAAAGATACTGGCGGTTTTACTATTGACAACACTCTAACCACAGATTAATAAAGATAGCGAGAAACCGATATATTTATTTTTTTAAGACGAAATTAACAGCCTTATGTTATAATAGCTCTTGCCGTAGTTAGCTTAGCTTAAAATGCTAACTCCCGGTTGAGAAAGACTGTTTGCATTAAATTTACTCAGATATCACAAAATTAATGGAAATTGTTGAATTAAACATAATACACCCCATTGTTGGAGATAAAAAACAATCATTTCATTAGAAAGTAGCAAACATGAGGGACAGCCCAAAGCCCTGAAAAGCAACTGTCCCAATACTTTTGACCATATGTTGAAACACCTTCCAAAAACGCTGATAAAATACAGACCATCTACACATTTTTTATAGTGAATAAATATTGACCACACGCATTCACAAAGAAAGAGAGAGAGAGAGAGAGACTGGCCCATTCTTCTACTGGCACTCTTTACAAATGAGTAAAGATAGTAAGAGAATCTCCGAAAACCTTAATTCCAATCATTTGTAATGTGCCCCTACTCCGAGAATACTTTATTAATTTAAGTATCCATCTATTTATTATTTTTAACACGAAATCAACGTCTTTATTTTAGAACAGGAGAAGTGTAAAATCTGTAACACTGTCATCACTGGCAGATTTACTGTGAAGATGCTCTGAATTTTTTTTTTTTCAAAAGTATCTTCGCGCCTTTTTTTTCTCCGTGTGCTTTCCCCCTGAGCTATGCCGCACGCAAAGTCCATGCACACGAGACCTTCGCTCCTGTTTTCCGCGGACCACCGGTCACGTTTCCGTAGGTCTGAGGGAGCTGAGGGTCTCTGTAAAATTCCGGTAGGCTGTAAGAACATGAGATCGCTGCTTGCGGCACTTCTGTATACTGGCTGAAGTACAGATGCCCTAGGCTTATGTATTTCCGGTCAAAAATGCGGAAGTTGTGAAAAAGTTCTATCGTTGGCTGTCGGAAGAACTGAAGGGTCATTGGTTTAATGAAAAGTGATTGACATTAGAGATCTTGTGTTTGATTGGCTGCAGAAATGATTGGCAGGTCTCCTGTCTGCTGTCTCCCCCCACTGGTGCTCAGGTCTGCAGCTTCACGCACTTGCCGCGACCGCGTGGAACGTTGTCGTCACAGCGACGTCTGTGACGTCAGCGTGACGTCACACCAAAGGTTATAAAAGGGCGACGGCTCTGCGTCTTCTCATTCTTCAATTTTCCTCAGTGCCATAAGGTTGTAGGTAAGGTTGAGCTTGAACCTTGACTTGAACTACAGTGAGCAAACGTGAGGGATACTGAAAGGATAATGAACCAAGACATGATGGAACAGAGAATGAAAAGTTTTCTCATGGTCCAGGGTCAGAGAACACAGGATGGCTACTCAACAGTGGAAAGACGTGCTGGTGAGAGAACCATCAACTCCTATCTGCCACTGAACATGAGAAGAACTGGACATGGGAAGAAACCAGTGTGTTCAGGAACTAAAGGAACAATAAAGATTGCAGCCACTGGTGCTCTTGAAGATTGTTTGTCTGTACGAGGCCTGACAAGGAACAACGCTGAGGGCTCTACAACACACTTCCCTAAGGTGCCTGGAGCCTCAGCCAAGTCTGTCCCAAGAGTGAGGTCCCGAGAACCAACCAAAGAAGTTGCTGAGGTATCTGCTGGTCAACAATGCCAGGACAGGAAGATGGAAAAGACCATCAAAAGGCAATACAAGATCAGCACATATACATACCCAGACAACCATGTCTTCAGCTCTCAGGGGAATGAGACTTTCAGAAAGCCACAGCCACCAAACTCTAACTACAGTCGGGTTAGAGGGTCCAGTTTCTCCCACAGAGCAGCTCCTGTTTCCTTTCAACCAGAGAGGACACTGGACATCATGGTTAAAGGCGAGGCCCAACTTAAGAAGGATGCTCCTTTTGGAAAGAAAACCAAGGACTGGAGGATAACTGATGAAGCAATGCAGAAGCTCTGTGCCTCACATTTGATCCCAAGAGTCCCACAGCATCAGGCTGCAGCAGAATGTCTTCAGATGTCAGCCATTATTCCAACTCCTCCTCCTGCACCCAAACCACAGAAACACAGGTCTCACAGGAGAGCTGTGCAAGACATCACTGCGGCACATCTGAACCTGAATGAGAAAGAAAGCCGCAGCCACCAAACTCCTGTCAGGCTAGAGGGGCCAGTTCGTCCCACATGGCTCCTGTTCCCTCTAAACCAGAGAGGACACTAGGGGTTAACAGCGAGGTCCTACTTTTCCTGCTGAGATGAAGGTGCAGAAGCCAACTGATGAAGCCATGCAGCTCTGTGCCTCACGCGTGGTCTCAAAGTTCCCACAGCTTGAGGCTTTAACAGGTTGTCTTCAGACTTCAGCCACTAAGTTCAGACAGTGAGTGCAGGCCTAGGACCTGTACATGTGAAAAATTTCACTATAACTCACCTGAACCTGAATGGGAAGAGTTTCTGTTAACAATCTCAGCCAAGACATGTGGGAGACTCCGCTACCCCTGAGCGTGGGATCTCCCCAGGACTGTCAAAAGTAGGGCATGAAGATGAAATTAAAAAGCAGGACACTCAGGAGCATATTAAGGACTGCTCCCAGGAGGATGATGCTGGTCCTGAACCTGGGAGACGGAGTGGAAAATCCCTGAGGTGCATCCCAGCAGAAGAAAGTTTTCCAAGGGGTCAGTGGCAGAGCTCTGTGGGTTACTTGGTGTAAACCTGTGGTCTGTGATTATTTTCCCTGCCCGTTTCCTGGTTCTTGAGATGTACAAGTCCTGGATGAAGGGCAGGGGGCCACAGATGATCTTTTCTGCAGCACTGAAGTCTGTTCCTGTCCTGTATAGTGGATGCTCCACACCAGACTGCGATGGAGGAGCACAGGACAGACTCAATGGGGACTGTAGGGCAGAAGTGGATTAGCAGCTTCTGTGGAAGACTACTTCCCCAGTTGTCTCAGGAAGTACATTCTCTGCTGGGTCCTTTTGAGAATGGAGGGGATGTTGGTCTCCCACTTCAGGTCCTGGGAGATGGTGGTACCCAGGAACTTGAAGGTCTCCACAGTAAACACTGCACAGTAAACTGGATAGTGTTGGATTAACTCTTAAAGAGTTGATTTTAACACTATTTCTGAGCACATATATTGTCCCATTGAATTTAGTGTTAAAATTACACTTATAATTTAACACTTTTACCTTTTAACACGTTTTCCCCCCAACCATTTAGTGTAACATTATATATACTCTTATTAGTGTTGTACCCAATACATTACTATTCCACAGCCAATACAATTCGTTGATTGCTTAGTGATGCTGCTTAAGATATAAGAATAAAGATATCAACATATGCACACATTTATCTTTTATCATTTATTTTCAGCTTTAGTTTAGAACAGGGGTATTCAATTAAAAGTCACTGAGGTCCAGTTATAAAATTTCGTCCAAGTAGAAGGTCCGAACCGAAGTCCATCTTATAGCATTCCCCTATATCCACATTTTCATATGGTTTCAGCACTATTTACTGTTAACTTCCAATGCAGGAAATGAAGTGAGTGCACAACTACATAAGTACATAATTTGCTAATATTTCTGACTTTCTGGTTGCTGTTGTAGCTGACATCGGGATTTTGTTATCCCTCAAATAATGTCTCAGCAACGGCGTTTAAGCACTCCTTCACAACTGTCCCATCACAAAGTTTTATTTTTTATGTTGCCCCAAAATCCACGCTACGTTTAAGGAACATTTGTTTGCACGTTGCTGGGCTGTAAATGTAGGCTATGTGTGAGGAGTCAGGTCGACCTGTCATACTGGGACTGCAGTTTGGTTATTTTGCGTGCCCTCAGTACTTCAGGGGACAACTTTGCTTCAGGGGACAACTTTGCTTCAGGGGACAACTTTGCTCAAAAGAGCTGTGCTTAGTTTTGTAGTGGCGCTTCGCTTTGCCGCTTTTAATTAATGCCGCGTTTTCGGAACATATGAGGCACACTGGTTTTGAACTGAAGAATGAACATATATTTCTCCTTCCAATCATCTTTAAAACAACAATTTTTATCATCTATTTTCCGCCTTTTGGAGCAAGCCGAAACTTCTGAGTGAAGCTATTGTCCTATTAACTAGAGTAGCAGTGCCCGCGGTCAATAGCCATGACCATCCAAAATAATGCTCCATAATGCTAAAAAAATAAATAAATAAATAAAATGAAAAAATAAATAAACAAAATAATGCTCCATGTAAAATTACTTAATCTCATGAACTTAAAAGACTGGTCACGGGTCCGGACAGAACCATCACTCAGTCTGGACTGAGGTCTGCCATTTGGTGATGCCTGGTTTAGAAAAAGATAAGTTTTTTTCATATCAGAAAAGCCAACACATATATATATATATATATATATCTCACAATGCAAGCTGCACTTAATCATAACTCATCTCGGTATCAAAAAGCTCCAGTATTTTACACTTTGACCTGAAACTTACAGGGTTTTGGCATGGCAGTGACTTTAAAAGCATTAACATGGCCATTAAAACAGAATCCTTTTTTTCCCAGATACGCTTTTTCATATTGTCAGAAAAGCCAACAATTAAAACAAAATCTCTGTTCAGGTGTTTTCTGTATCCTGAAAAAGATCCAAATTCAATCATCCGGTGACAGATGCAAGCACTTGCTCTGGTCTATGATTTTGCACTTGAATGCAGTTGGCCATCTCTTCAAAAACTTTGCGAACACCGCCCCACTAAACAGACGAGCAAAGTCCTGCTCAAGCTTGTAACAACAAACCCAGACAAATCACATTTAAAGGAGCAAATCGGTGTGATTTAATTCATAACCCAATTGTTTGAGGTCACTGAGTGCTGTCTTTAGGAAAAAGAACTGAGAACATTTGGTACAACATAGACCAGATAGCAAACCTGCAGCTAACATTAACTGAATGGGGAATAGGAAAATTAAACAAACAAAGTGAGTTTCTGTACCCCAATCAGTTAGTGCTAGCTGCTAGTGTTACCCACTATTTGGTCTGTTGTATCAAATTGTTTTGTTCTTTTTCCTACTGACAGCACTCGGTGACATTGAATAACAGGGCTATGAATTGAATCATACCGGATTTCTCTAACATCTGATGGTATTTCTACTAGAACAGCTGTGTTATCTTGTATGAAAGGGATGCACATTATCCAGCTTCAACAACTTGAAACGTGGGAACTCTGTTAGAACATTTGCACATTTGTCTGATTACTGATTACTCCCTATAAAAGTAATCAAATTACTAATGTGATTATTTTAAAAGTAATTAGTTACATTACTAGTTAGATTACTAGTTACTTCC
>JBBPCY010034997.1:0-13900 GCA_037974405.1 Brachyalestes nurse | reverse complement strand
TGTTGTTTTAGGTATGGTTTTTGCGAAGGCGTGTGTGTGTGTGTGTGTGTGGGTGTGTGTGTGTGTGTGTGTGTGTGTGTGCGTGTGTGCTGGCTGGGAATTCAATTGCTTGTATTCTCTATCTGATTGACTTCAGCTTATTATAAGATGACACATATTGCAGAGGGAGAGAGCGAGTGTGAGCAGTGACAATAGAAAAGAGAAAGGTAGAGGTAACCGTAATTGGATTGTTAATTAATGTGTGTCAACTCTGTGACTGGTAATTAACAGTGTTCCTCCAGGGCAGGATCACCATGGTCAGGATCACAAACACTGCTTCTGACACAGCTTCCACACACAAATTCACTCACAAGATCCCACATGTCTGCCCTGCAACACCATTTGATTAAACCTGTATGTTATTCTTCTTGTAAGATCTTTTTCTCACCGCTTCAATATTTTAAAGTTTAAAAGTTTATCATTACAAAATGAATCTGATAAATTGTTCTTGGAATCATTTTTTCTCCTGTGTTCCAAGATATGCAGGTTTATGCATCAGAAGAATCACAGAGCATTTTTGAATCACTATTTTCAATTATTTACCCCGTACCCCTTACTTTTAGAATGAAAAATGCTAATTTTGCAACTTTAAGAGTGGCTGCCCTCATTTGAAAAGCAGTCCAGGCTTCAACATGAATATGTAAATATGTTGTTTTGATATTACAAAAAACCTTGAAACCAAAACGAGCTGGTTTTCCAGGTTCATTTCCATTCATGGACTGGGAATAACCAATGTTACACACTAGATAAACATTTTACTCATACAACGGAGAAAAATCATTTTTTCTATTATACTGGCCCTTCAGGGATTATAGGGTCCATATCTTACATTTTTTTGTACTTTATTTTTTACTCTTTTGACATTTATGTGAATTTATGTACATTTCCACGCTCTATATGTCCCTTAATTTTAACAGCTTGTATTTCTTACTGTAAACTTAAGAATTATTTATGTAAATGACCTTGGTTCTGTTTTACTGTGTTTCATTCAAAACCATTCCAGCTTAAACACTCCACATAACTTCAGCATGAATGCGCAGTAGTGAACCGTCATAGAGCTGATTTTGTAGTTTAATCTCCAGGTATGGACTGGGGAGTGAGCTGTATGTTTTGAAACATTAATATTGTTGACTTATTACATTAAACTCTCTAAAATGTAAAAAGTAATTCAAGTTCAATTTGTGTAATATAGGACCTTTGAGTCTCATATTCATTTCTTATTTTATATACGAAGAGCTAGAATCACCCCCTTTAGATCAAGCTTAAAAAGAATGACTTCACTCCTTTTCTCAGAAATAATTGTTATACCATCACCAAATGTTTCTCAACGAAAGGAAATTCCCAAAGGCACTTTAGGGAGTGTTTCACTGACGCTGCTGTCTCTGAGAGCCCTATTAGTTTCTGCAGGAGGCAGAAGAGGAGGTTCTGCTGCTTCCAAGCATCACTCCGCTGGTGTAAACACAATCTCATCTGGTGTGAACGCACTGCTCTGGCAAGGGAAATCGTGAACTCAGTTATGGTAATGTTCATACTGTCTTGGATATCCTCTGTTAAACCATAGTCCAGACCACCCAGGACCACCTGGAAACATGTTCCCTGGTGTCATACCTAAACAAAAATAAGCGTCAGTGTAGTGTGATATGTAAGTAAATAACACTGTGTTCAAATCAGTATGATTAAGATGCAATCAACTGAAAATAGAATATTTGAAATATGGTACAATATGTCACTACGTGAGTATTTCATTAGTAACAAACATCACAGTGCAAGGAGTGTAAATAATAATTACAGTATCTCCGTGGAACCCTGCTGTCAGTAAGTTACTTTAAATTTGCAGAATAATTGTTAAGTGCATTACTAAAGTAATCCTGTTCTTTTTGTGGGCCACTGGTGTTTTTTCAACCAAACTAGAAGACTCTCCAACTTCATAGGTCAGTAATAAACTCCAGATATTTTGACATATCATACTATTGCCATATTCATAATTTTTGTTTTTTTGTAATTTTTTTGTAATTTTGTTTTTTTTTTTGTAATCCAAAGAACTTGTGGATTCACATATTCCAAACTATGTGAAAATGAATTTATAGATGTTATATGGAAAGAAGTGATTGTTAATTACCCAGTTATTTGCCAAAAGATTTGATCTCTACTTTTGAAATGTGATGAATTGTCATGTCGGGGTGTCGGAGAATGAGGCAGGAGGCACACAGACATGTTTCCATCTTGCTTTCTTTGTTTATTTAGAATAAAATGAAAATGGCTCGAGGGCCGATACGTTTTCTATAAACAAATGCACTAAACCACCCCAGACTAAATGCGATGGTGAACCCGCAACCAAACAGTGAACAAAACCCTTTTATACAAACGCAAACCCCAAACTAACCAATAACCAAACACAAGTACTTAACCTAAAACAAAAACACCTGTAACAGATAATTACACGCAAGAACAGAAAAGTGACAAACACAAACTCAATAGCGATATGAATAGTGGACCATAATATTCTCTAAGTTCATTCTCAATACTGAAAATTCCCAATATTGAAAATGTAATCATTTTTATCTCTTTTTATGCTCTACTAATGATTTAAAACTTGTGAATTAGGCTACTCTTCCAAAGACACTCTCTTCCATTAAACACTCTCATCCAAAGTCATTCAAATCACAATACATAGGTAATGAATTTAGTATTAGGAGTCTTGTCTAAGGAATTTTTGAGTGTAGGGCAGCAGTGGTTTCCACTACATCATACCAACAGGAGCCTAAAGACAGGAAGGGTGATGTTACCATTGTCATTTCCTCTAAACACACTCTCTCTCAACAACTGTCAAATTAATAATCGGATAATTATTGTATTGTATAGTATTATTATTAACGCTGGTAAACGATTACAAATTTTAATCACGATGATCGCATTGTTATATGAATAATTAAAAAATTAATTAAAAAGAAGTGTATTATGCTCTTTTATTTTTAAAGTATTGCTATATGTACAATAGTGCAATAACATTTGGTTTACAAACACTTTAAACAAATAAGGAATTTTTAACAACAGTGTTCCTTTTAACACAGCGACACAGCTGCAGTTCAAATGTTTCTTAAACAGTAACGCAATCAAACCAAAGCTATTTGCCACTGCCAGGGCATTCATGTATCTAATTTGTTATTAAAAAAAACAAGTTCAGAACATGGGGGGGGGGCATTATAGCAGCTGCACAGGGAGACCAACTCCACATGAAAGTCTACGTATCTGAATGCAGTGTCATTAAAGTGTAATGGTCAGGCGCGCCTAACCCCCACGAAAATGTAGAGATGTAGTGAAAGTGACCATTCTGTCATACCTGAACACACACAGCACACAGTGTGAACAGAATGAAATTCTTCCTCAGTATTTAACCCATTCACCGAGTGAAGCAGCAGGCAGCCAGGAACACAGTGCCAGGGGAGCAGTTCGCTCAAGAGTACCTCAGAGGTGCTTAGCAGTCTTGGGAATCGAACCCACGACTCCCTGATCACAGGGTGAACACGAACCCACAAGCACAAAAAAGCAACGGATGTGTTGACAGGATAATAATGTGTTAACATGCCCAGCCCTAATTATTATACATTTTAGATACTAGTTATTTGTGTGGTATTCATCAGCTCCCCTTTCAGTGCAATCCTGAAACATGGTGTGTGTTCACTAATACCTACACCACCAGACTGAGGTTCGACTCCAGGCAAGCACATTATGCTGTACCAATAAGAGTCACTTGCCAATGTAACATTAGTTACTTCTGTTTATACTGATTATACTGTAAGTCTTTTTCGGGATGAGTGTCTGTTTGTCCTCTTAACTAATAATATTTATGCAAATATTTAAATGTTAATATTGTATTAGGCTAACACTGTATAAATGAACTAATCTAAGTTTGTTGAACCTCAGTATAGGTGACTATAAAAGTTGCCTATATACTGAATACATCATCTTAATACTTTGAGTTCTGTCAATATTTGTTGTGGTTTCATATTGTTGAAAATACTGATTTCAAACTTTTGAGCAAGTATAACTATAAAGAGTAAAGTAAAAGTCTTTCATCCCAATATTCAACCCTTTCGCAAAGTATTAATTTTGCACTCAATGAGTCCTTCTGTGCTGTACCCTGAAGCGTTGGTATTCCAGTTAATTGCTATTCCGGGTTAGATGTTCTGTCTTCATGTTAACTACTGGTCCTCTGATATCTCTCCAAATAGTGACGTGACTTGTTTGTGTATTTATGATTTTGACTGCACTTGGCTAGGAACGAATCATTACCGTTTGTGTTTGTGTTCGAAGCACCTTTTTATGATTCAGTACAAGCAGGTGGAGTTCAGGTAAGTCATGCCCACGTGCAGCTTTTGTTTTTCTTCAGCTGTTCCTTTTATGCCTAGATCTTTTTCTGCTCTTTTGTTCTCAGCAGGTTTCCTTTGAAGGGCAAATTTGTTCTTAATTTCTAACCCATGTACTGTGCCAGAGAAGAGCTACTCTCGAGGAGTGTTGTATAATATGCCAGAAGACTTTTGTATTAATAACTTCTGTTTATACTGAATTTTCTACTAGCACTTTTGAATGTGGGAAACGTAGACTTAAGGTCCCCAGTTTCGCTGAAAGTTTCAAACTTTTTATTAGTTAACTGCAGTTCAGAGTCACAAAATAATGAACTCATCAGAACTCATTAGGTATCTGCCTCTCAATTTACATTTTGTTGATGTGAAAAGAAGTTAGCAACACCAAACAGTTTCATGAGTAATTTTGTCTTGTTTTGTCTAATGCTGTCTTCTCCTCTCTTTGTGGATATTTTGACAAGTGTCAATTTTGATGGTTAGGTGTATGGGTCAAAGTATCTCCAAAACAACTTGTGAGGTCTTTTGAGGTGTTCCGTCTATACAGTGGTTAGTACTTAACAAAAGTGACCCAAGGACAATCGTTAAAGTGCAGCACTGTCATGGGAGCTCAAGGCTCTTTGATGCATGTGGGGAGTGAAGGCTATCCTGTCTTGGTGCATTACAATTTGCTGATGTGGGCAATATTCTGCTAGGAAACCTTGGATTATGTCAATCATGTGGTTATTTAGACACAAACCGCCTACCTAAAGATTGTTACCGACCAAGTACAGCCCTTCATGCTAATAGTACGGCCATGAAGGCAGTGACCTTTCTCAGCAGGATAATGCATCCTTCCACACTGCAAAAAAAATTGTTCAGGACTGGTTTGAGGAGCATGACGAGGAGTTGACTTTCCCTGTAAATTCCCCAGTTCTCCAAGTGAGCAACTGTGGGATATGCAGGACTAACTTGTCTGATCCATGGAGGCGCACCACCTTGCGGCCTACAGGACCTTAAGGACCTGCTGTCACTGTCTTGATGCCAGATTGAAAAGCACACCTTCAGATGTCATGTGAAGGTCCAACCATAATACATCAGAGACACAAGGGGGACTTGCATGGTATTAATGTTATGGATGAGTGATGTAGTCCTACAACAATCTACCAATGAGACTTGTTATATATATTGACTAGATTTGTTTTCAGTTTCCAAGATGCCATTTTTTGCAGTGTGACTGAGTTACATTCAGTTCTCCAGTTCAGTTGAACTGATTATCTCCCTCCAAATTCTGTCATTGAGTTGTTTTATAAAAAATGCAATCAAAGGTTTATAGCGTGTCTCTACTTTAATTTCCTGTCTTAATATAAACCTGTTAAATCCTTCTCAAGCAAGGCTGAGCAATCTTCCTCATGTGATTGTGACCCACTGATGTGCTCTCCATGGACTTCTCGATCATATGCATCTTGTTATGATACACTTCAGGAACTGAAGCAATGCCTTAGTGTAACCTAGGAACTTGTTTAGACAAGCAGCTCAAATTGGATTTTTCTGCATATCTGATTTGAACAGGACATTTTCTGCAGTCTGAACAGCAAACAGCCACGCAAAATCTGACTTTTTCCAACTGGATTCAACATTTTAGCTAATATTATCAGCTGGCTAGGTCGGCCTACTCTACTGTTGTGTTAGTTCATGTTCTAGTTGCTAAAAAAACGCAATGCTGTTATGAAATATAGCACAATTGTTCTGGTAAGTTATAGTTAATAATGGTACATTTTAAAATCTAAGCTCATGTCCAGGCATACACTCAGTCTTCCTTTTTTGTCCACAATGTGAACAGAACAAGTCTATTCAGTCCGTCTTTCTTCTGCTTTAAACTTAGCTTCTCCTTTCCTTCCGGCTCTACTTGAAGCAAGTCTTAGAGAACAAATGGAACTTTTCTGCCTGAATGATATGCATTGATATGCGCTTATCAGTTTTTATTGTGTCTTCTGCTGCAGGACCTAGTCCTTGTCCAAGTCTAAGACATCCTGTTCGTGCATCAGCTGTGCATAATCTATTTCTGTCCATCTCTCATCAGCTGGACTTCTTTTCATTAGGTTCACCTCTATGAGCTGTCGCTTTTACTTTTTCATGCAAGTTTAGGCTAAACTTCTTATTCACTTTCGGTGGGGGAATCTATTCTTTTTTTCTTCCTCTTTGATATGTGTGCAAAAGGTATTACTTTTAATTTATCTTCTTTTCATTCTATTTTATTACAGGGATGTCACCACAACATTTTTACCTCTCAATCTGTACCTCTCTGTCAGGTTACAATGAGACTCCAGTCCAAAGCGTAGCCCTCACCTTGAATACAGCTCCATTCCAGTAACCCAGTCCACAAAGACCATTAAGAACCTGATCAAACTCATCTAACCACATGACTCAGATTTTTGATTCCCTTTGTTTCTCTTAACACTCTCAGCTAATTTTTGTCTCTTTTTTCGCTAATTTTACTTTGTTTGCTCACCAGATTGCCTCACTGGACTTTGACCTTTGTTGCTTGGACTTTTTGATTCACTTTACAGTTTGGATTTGTTTGCCCATTGAACTCAAAACCCATTGGTTTTGAATCACTGCCTGTTTTCGTTTACTGCTTTTCTCTGTTTTTGAATAAACCTGTCAGCTGTGTTTCCTTTGCATTTGAGTCTATTTTGTTTCAATCATGACAGAATACTTCACAAAACCATGAACCCAGCAGAGTTTAGGGCACATCTGGCCCAACAAGAACAAGCGCTTCATTCAGCCACAGCATGATGATGGTGTAAGGGCTTTTTGATGCAATGTGACTTATATTTGAAACACCTGCCCAAAACATTTAATAACAACCAAAATAAGGTGGACTTCATAATATAATTTTTGACTATAGAAAAGCCTGAGTTTGGGCTATGGCTCTGTGGACTGCAAATAACCTCGTACGTGACTCTGAGACAGCCTTCATAAGACATCCCTGTCAAGTATTTATCACCATCTGTCTGGAAAGTTGATTCATGATCAGGTTGAAGGACATCCAATAAGGAACACGAACCTCATGGTTATGCATTTTGGACCCTTGCAGCCAGTAGTGGGTGGAGTGATCCAGCTCTGCTGACTGTGTTTTTTTGTTGGCTGAACCATAAGCTACAAATGAAGCTTGCATATTGTGGGGACTTCACAGTGCTTGAATGGATATAATTGGAACATCTTCCCCCACAGAACGACCCCTGCATCATCCCTGGCACTGTGCAATTGTAATTTCCCAATGCCCCCTTACCACAAAGCAGAATTTGCCCTCTCTCATGGCCAGAAACTGAATCACTTAGTAGTTACACAGATGAAGCTTAACTCCTCATCGAGGAGTTCCACAGGAACTCTTGACTGACCTGCTGCTCGCCCTAGAGGCCAGATTGACCCGCTGCTCGCCCTAGGGGCTGCACCCGGTCTGCTGGTGCGAATGGGCACCCTAATTCCCCTTCCTGTGACTGTCCTGGAGGGGTGGTACTGTCACAGCCCGCTCACATGCTCCACGCCCCTAGACTTCCTGGCCTCCGGAGTACTGAGCCAAGCCTTCTCCCCCTCCCATAACTTTTGTTTCAGTTTCTCCCATGTCCATTATTACTTTAACCTGTGTCTCGTCTTGCTTCCTCATTTAAGCCCAGGTCAACCTGGAAACCATTGTCTGTTCACCACTGTGTCTACTGGCTGGTATGTCTGTGTTTTACATGTGTGTGTTTAGCCGGCAAAAAAATGTACCTGGCTCTTTCTGTCGTTCTGTGTGTGGCTTAGCCAGGGGTCTCACATTCTTAACATTCTTGGATTTATATTTACACTTCCGTAGACCTCACCAGTTATTCTTTATTTTTGTTGAACTGAGTCTGAGACACATTTATGTCATTTGATTTTGCTGTCAATATTGTGATAATACACATGCGCACACTTCTCTGTGCTAGATAAGAACCATGACACACATCTAATGTTCCTGTTTATCTCCTGTTTTGATGTTCTGGTTTTTGATTCTCTTGCCTGTTTCCTTCAACTCAGATTTCTGTCTTACCCTGATTACTTTATTTGATTGTTGGATTGTCTTACTGGATTTCGACCATTTTTGCTCGGATTCACTCTTTGCATATAACAATTCAGGATTTGCTTGCCTGTTGGAATGCCCATTTGTTTTGAATCAATGCCTTTTCCTGTT
The DNA here is from genome assembly GCA_037974405.1 of Brachyalestes nurse. Lineage (NCBI taxonomy): Eukaryota > Metazoa > Chordata > Actinopteri > Characiformes > Alestidae > Brachyalestes > Brachyalestes nurse. The sequence continues at coordinate 5,305 of JBBPCY010034997.1, read as the reverse complement.
TACCACTTTTCTCTTTTTTTGGAATAAACCTATCAGCCATGTTTCCTCTGCTTTTGGTGCACTTTGTTTCATTCATGGGACTCTCATCACATTATTTTGGGGTCACAGTACAGTACAGGTCAATTTATATTGTCTCCTTCTCCTGTAAGGCGCAAATAATTTTTACATATGCAGCGCTTTGTCACCAGCCACATGTAGATAGATGCTTTGAATTCTTACAAGTCTCTGTTTGAATGTTTTCCAGTTTCTCAGCCTGTAAGCTGAAGGATTGGTGTGGGCTGTATTCTTTTACCAGTGTTCAGGCGTACCCTCCTTTCCTTAAATAAATAAACATTCCTTACTCTCAGTTCATTTATTTACTGTCTGAATGTTTGCATTGTTCTCTCAGTAGGGCACTTATTCTACTTGATTTTAAAGGGCTGAAGACGACTTGTGGTTTTCTGAGCTACATTAGGTATCAGTCAAATTTTGCCCATGCTGTCCACCTACACTGTCACGTCTAATAACCATCATTCCATTTAAAGAGAAATTGCTAATCATAACTAAAGTTCTCATTGGGTCAGACATTATGAATACCTTGTCATGGTAATCATATCTTCACTACCTGTCCGTAATGTGCGTAGGAATTTCTCATGAATGTAATTTGCATCACTGTCTTTTATGTAAATGTTGGAAATATAAGTTTGGGTTGTAACGCATTGTCTGGATTCTGGGGGTTAGCATATTACTGAGAATAATTCAAATAGAGAGACACTAAACGGAATGCTGATAAAGAACAAAAGTTAGCAGGAGGCAACCTGAGTTAACCCTATATTCAGGAAATTGCAAGGTGATCGTTGCTGAAGCCACAGTTACTCATGACTGAAGGTCCAAGACACCTTAAGTGGCTTCATTCATTGTGTTTAAAAAAGGTGATCCTTCACTCAGAATGTTGTCAAGCTGAAGCAAGTGTCTGCGTCTGATAATTGATTAGTGGTTTAAAAAGATGAGGTAGTTGGCTTTATGTGACTCAGCAGAAGTATTTTCTAGTACTCATGCTCCCAGAATGGCAGTACCATATGATGGGGGAGACCTAACTGAAAATTTGCCATCAAATTGAGAGAAAAATGGACCAAAGATAGATAGGATTATACAAACGTTATCATGATTCAGCCTTGCTTCTTTTCCTTATTACATTAGGTTCTGTCAAGCCAAGTGAAGCAGGTCAAACAACCCCCTATTCTTCTTTTTTACACTATGACCTATGAACAAACAAGTCAATATTTTTAGAGACAAGAGCAGTGGAAGCTGTTGAACAAGAAAAAATTACTGAGAGGAAATCCCCAATAAACTATAGCTCATCTCATTTGAACCTGTCTAGCCTGTAGCTGACAGAAGCTGAAGCAGGGGGGAATGAGGGAGCTATTTAACCAAGACTCCCTGGGCTAATGAGGAGAGGGTTAAAAAGGCAAGAGAAGAGCCTTACTTGCATTGTTCTCTGCTACTCTCAGGCTGGGAGCATTCGTTTTCTCTCTGTGGAGTCTGTTTGGCTCAGAAATAACATTGGCAGCAACATTTCTGCCTCTCGTTGTTGAGTACTCAACAATATTATTTATTTTTTTTAATGTGTTATTTTTGTCACTTCATCTCAATCAATAATTATTTCATTTATAGCTAAATAGTGTTTCTCAGCCAAGTCCTTGGGGTCGTCTTTGAAAGAGAGAAAACTTACACCAGCCGGTCTTACCACGGCTCTATATGCAGTAAACAGCCAAAAACATACTGAATACTAGATAAGAACATGCTTTGATATCTGTATATTAGCAGGTCCTGTAATGTTCTGTCATTTGTAAAGTAGGGCATTAATGTAGGTTTGTCCAGCACATCCCACGAATGTAAAAACTAAGGAATAATCAGACCAGGCCACCCTACTCCATTGCCCCATGGTCCAGTTCTGATGCTCACATGCTCATTGACTTACTGAGCATTGGGTTTCCATGACCCTATGGCCAGTTCACCAACTTTTCTTACTATAGTCCTAATTCATCCTATTATAATGAGATCATCAGTGTTATGCACTTCATCTGCCAGTGGTTTTCATGCTGTGTCTGATCGATATGTATATCTTAAGGCTATATCTTATGGTCCAAATTTTTTTAATACATCTAAATCAACATGAAAACATAATGAGCTATGAAAAAATCGTGTCACAGTAACATATTTAACATATTGTTTTTCCAATAAAGTTGCCATACAAGATGCTGACAAGAGACCTAATCATAGCAGGGTAACAAATGTGCACTGGACTGCACTGAATATTTACATACAATATAACTTAAGGGAGTCATTTACACGATTAAAAAAGTGAATATTATGCACATGTAGGGCTATGTAACTTTATAATTGACATTGTGTTACTAAAGTGTAAGTACTATGATAGTTGCGGACTATTATTACCCGATAAAATGTCTCTGTTATGTAGCTGAGAACCATTAAGTCTGAAGGAGGTCAGTACCTCTACAGGCTCTTTAAAGAGCCTAACAGCCCTGGGTGGGAATAACCTCACATAACCCTCTTCGGAACAGTCCAGTTGTAAAAGTCTCTTACTGAAAGTGCTCCTGTTTATCTAAAGGGCATGCAGAAAGTGAAATGCATTAGATTAACAAAAATGTATTGAATGTCTTCATTCCTCCAATGAGTCCAGCCCAACTATTAGGCTAGCCTCCCTAATCAGTTTATTAATCTTGCTGGCATCACCAAGATGCCATGTCCAGTCAAGTTTGTCATTCTATTGCAATCCAAGCTATAGATATTATGTTGGACCATGTATTAAAAGCATGGAAAAAAATAGTACTCCAAATATTGATACTAATACAAATAAAACAATTCTAATAATTCTTTACACTATTTCACTAATTGTGACAATTCAGTTTCAGTTTTAGATCTTATACATCCTGTGGGAATGTGGCTTATTGAAAGTGGCATTTATTTTTCCCTAACCCCTTTATTTTATTGGATGAAGTATATTGTAAATTCAGCTCCTCCATCATGGTCTTCTGAGCTACAAAGTCCTGGTGTGGCTCAACTTTATAAACTATATGGGGAGATATGAGTTCAAATCACTGGTGATGCCACAGCCACCTGTAGCTGGGAGTCCAGGCCAGTTCAATTGGCCCCGCTCTCTCTGGGTGCGTAGACTGGCCCTCCTTCACCCCATCACTCAGTACAATGCTAGCCAGTGTGAGCCTGGAGTTGTATTTATCTCTTCGTATCCTCATAATCATAGGAATACCAACAACAGTGGGGACTTTTTTGCTTGACCTCACAAAGGAAATGGGTTGTTTCAACAAAATATTTTTTAAAAAAGCAGAAAAATATATTTTTGGTTATTGAAGTTAGAATTAGGTTTGGGTGATTACTCACTGATAGTATTCCAGTGGAATGTCAGTGGAATGTCCTCACAAATTTAGTAATACTGAAGTGTGGGTGTGTGTGTGTGTGTGTGTGTGTGTGTGTGTGTAAAGAGAGAGAGAAATAAATGCAGGTGTCTTTCTTATTTGTATATAAAGAACTGCTGAAGCATTACTGCCCCCTGTCTTCTGTTTCTAGTGTTTCTCACCTTAATGAACTATATGCACATCACACAGACACAGACACACACACACACACAAACACAGATACACACAGAAATTTATCTGACTAATAAGAGGGGTATATGGCTTGTTAGACACAGATGGTGTCTGCACAAATGTCCCAGTTTTAATTGTTTCCCTTACTTGTTATGGCAACACTGACCCCAATCTTTCCCGAGAGGAGCACTGACATTTGAGTGTGGCGTCCTCAGGGGGCAAATCCACCACCTACCCATGACCACAGACTGTTTTAGACTAGCCACTGGTGTATCCCTTAATTGATACCCCCTAGTCCTTGCACAGAAGGGCCTGTCTGCAAATTTCCTTAGCAACACCACTTAATAGCAGAAGAGAGGAAGAGCCATTCACACTAGATTCTTGAGGGTTAAAGTGTATGTAACGTACGTGTCTGTTTAATGCTGCCAGTGGGAACTGATGGTCATGGTCTTTTACTTCTTCTTTGTTTCCTTTTTATTTTCTTTTTAATAAATGCTTCTGTCTGAAGGATTTCTCACATATTTTCACAAATTCCTCTTTTCTATTCCATGCTTTTTCCTCACCCACACAACTCAATTCAATTCAGTTTTATTTATATAGCACTTTTTGCAACCAATGTTGTCACCAACAGCTTTACAGGATCCAGGTCGGAGCCCCTAGTGAGCCAAGAGTGACAGAGGCCAGGAAAAACTCCCTAAAGCTGGAGGAAGAAACCTCGGGAGGAACCAGGACACAAAAGAGGAACCCATCCTCCTCTGGTCCACACACCATCCACATACATATAAACATAAAATAAAAATAGTTTGCTGTCTACCAGAAAAGGGAACCCTTTAGTGGGATGTATGTCAACCTGTAGCATCCCTACTTAAAATAAGGATGCCACAAAGGGTTCCTTGAAGTGATGCCACAAAATAACCACTTTTGGTCCCCTAGACATTTCTAACTGGTAGTTCTTTAAAGATGTTTTGTAAAGAAGATATGAATATAAAAAAACACCACATAGTCACTATTGAAAGTGACCATTCTGTGATACGTGAACACACTGCAGCACAGAACCCATTCACCAAGTGAAGCAGCGGGTAGCCAGGAACACAGCCCCCGGGGAGCAGTGTGTGGGGATGGTATCTTACTCAAGGGAACCTCAGAGGTGCGTAGTAGTCTTGGGAATTGAACCCACAACTTCCTGATTGCAGGGAAAACACCCTAACCACTAGGCCACCAGCTGCCCCTGTCTGCCTTAACACACAAAAACACTCCTCTCAATGTTGTCAGGATAAGAGGTCATGTAAAAATGTTTAAGAATGACTGAAAGTACAAAATCTTTATATGTGGACATCAGAGAAAAATGGAGAACAACATCTTGCATAATCTGGATTCTATACCAGCTAAAAGGTGTACCTAGAACCATACCTCCGAACCAAAAATGCTTATTTTTAAGAGTAGAGTTAAAATTAAAGTACTTCTTTTGCTAAGGGCAGCCGTACACGGTGCGAATTCGGACAGTCGGAAGACCGTATGGCCACGCACACGTCACGAGTGACTTTGTTTACGGGCGCAGTGGTACACGGCACGATTTTAAAAACCTGCCGATTTCCGAGGCAATCACATTCACGAAGTTCTGCGCCAAAAACATGGACTCTGAGGAAGAGATCCTTTTCTTTGTGGCAGCAATGGCGTGCGAAAAAACAAAAAAGAAA
>JBBPCY010034986.1:0-13902 GCA_037974405.1 Brachyalestes nurse | reverse complement strand
TCAGGTTCAGGGACTGGACTGGAAATGAGAGTCTTTGAAAGTCCTTCAGGAAGGAGGGGTTGATTGATTGTAGTTAAGGAGCATGGCGAGGTTCAGCCGTGCGTAAGGTATAATTCATAGATCCGATCGTCAACCATATTTATAAGATGTCGGGGAGGGGGGTTTGCGTGCGTAGGGGGGGCCTGGCGACTCGCTGGGGGGGGCCATACCTTCAGATGCCCCCCCTTAACGCCCGCACTGTGTATTAACATTGTTGTGTTTCCTGTAGGGTTCAGAGGTGGTGCGTAACCTGGCTGCTCCAGAGGAGCTGGTGTTCACTGTGGATGATAGAATCAGGAAAGACATCGCACTCGCTAAAGAGCACTACAGAAAAACTGTAAGTTTCTAACTAATACACACACACACACACACACACACACACACACACACACACGCACACAGCTGCTACATTAAAACGGTACCTCTTTTCTATTCATTCCTGTTATTTTTTGGTTTTGAGACAATAAATGAGCTAATCCTTTGGGTTTCAACACAAGTGTTTTCTTTGGTACAAAAGTGTGTGGACACCTTTCCCGATTACGGAGTTGGGTTTCAGGAATATTCATTGCTAACAGGCAGGGGCGGACTGGCAATCTGTGAGTTCTGGAAAAGTTCAGAATGGCCGTCCGCTCTGCGGCTGTCGGGCTGCCTTTCTCCTTAACTGAGAAATCAGCTTACACCAGCAGAGGGCGCTAATACAATCGTTTATCAGGCATAAAATACATGGGGGGGGGGAAGCCAACAGAAAAGAGTGCATCTTTCTGTTGTAGGGGCTGGTACATATATAACTGTTGTATTTATATTTGAAGGCTTAGGTTACTTTCATAAACACAGCCCTGATCATCACCCCTGGTTTTGTGATGTTACTTGGTGTGAGATCAGGAGAACCCTGCTGGTGGCTGGCTCTGTCCAGCTGGTGGGCCTATTTGGGAGAAAGTCCAGGGCCGTTTTTTAGTCCCAGTCCACCCCCTGCTAACAGGAATATAAAATGAAGCATATAGGCATGTGCAGAGGTCCTTGGAAGTTTGTGAACCCAGAGAAGTTTCTATATTTCTGCATAAATGTGCTCTTAAATATCTTCAGATCTGTGGTGGGCTGGTGCCTCGCCCAGGGTGAGCCCTGCCTTGCACCCATTGACTCCCGGTACACGCAACCCTAGTGTGGAATAAGCGGTTATAGAAAATGACTGAGAGAACATCTTCAGATGTTTCTAATTGTCTTACAAGGAGAATCCAGTTAAACAAACGAGACAATTATATTTGGTCATTAATTTATAGAGGAAAATGGTTCAAAAATCTGTATCTGTGACTGGCGAAAGTGAAATGGCATTTAGTCCTTAAGCTGCCCACTGCTGGAACCAGCTCCCCAGATCAGATCTGCCCAGACTGTGGTTAGTTTCAAAAAGAAAATTAGAACCAACCTATTTTCCAGTGCTTTCTATAAGACCTGCACAAAATTCATGCAGTTTTATCTGTTTGTTTATACTGCTTTATTTTAGCTTGGATTAGCTTCATCTTGAATCCTACTTTAGGTCTAGATTAATTTGATGGCTGCTTTTATTGCTTACTTTTCTTTGTGTATTTTTATGGTTAGTCTATCTCTGTAAAGCCCGTCGAATGACCTCTCTGTATGATATGTGCTATCATTTCACTGTCTGATGTGACCCCCTTGTACAGCGATAGCTGCAACTAAACATTTCTGGTAACTTTTGATCTGTCCTGCACTTTAGCCCATCCCTCTGTACAGGACAGCATCAACTCTGGCATGTTGGTGGGTTTTCTCACTTTAGGTCCTTCCACAACCTCTCTATTTGGTTAAGGTCAGAACTTGACCATTCTTTGGTAGAGCAGCTTGTGTGCTTAGTCATTGTCTTGCTGACCCACTTTTTTTGATGAGATTCAGTTTACAGTTTTTTCCTTTCTCCAAACACAACGCTTCTGTTTTCTAATTTAAAAAGTCTGTTATGGTCTCATCCGCCCACAAAACATTTTTCCCATAGCTTTTGGCTCCGTGTGATTTTTAGCAAAGGGTAGACTGCCAGTTCTTTTTTTGGGGAGCAGTATCTTTCCCCTTGCAACCTTGCCATGCTGACCATTATAGTTCAGTGTTCCCCTGACGGTGGACTCGTGAATATTAACATTAGGCAATATTTGAGAGATCTTTAGTTGCTCAGGAGTTACCATGGGTTCCTTTGTGACCTTGTGTGATGTTTGTTAGTCAAGCACTCCTGGGGAGACTAACAGTGGTCTTGAATTTCCTCCGCTAACTGTCAGTCTGTCTGTCTGTGGGTTGGTGGAGTCCAAATTCTTTAGAGATGGTTTTGTTACCTTTTCCAGCCTGATAAGTATCAAACGTTATTGTTTTAGAGGTTCTCTGAAGTCTCCTTTGTACTTACCACGATGCACATCCACAAATACATGCTGTAATAAATTTCTGTTCTGTAAATAAACCGCCTAATACTAGAGGTTCACTACTTTTGGCACTTACCGATATGTAATATCCCAGAATTTTCCTCAGTCAATAATTGATCTAGTGTAATATTTTCATCTCATTTATAAACACTGGGTTCTCTTTATCTACTTCTAGGACTGAGTAGATAATATCTGATGATGTGTGAAATTATAATCCATATTTATACAGAAATATAACAAGTTCTTAAGGGTTCACAAGCTTCTCTAATCTCTGTAGACAAACAAATAAACACTGAGTATAATGGGTTGTGTAGAAGAGCTTGATGACTTGTCAGTCATAGGATGCCACCTCTGCCATAAACAAGTTTGTGAAATGGATGCCAGAAATTTCTTGAGTGGTAAATCACTTTTTCTTATCTGGCAGTCTGATAAAGGAATCTGGGCTTATTGGGTTCCAGGAGAGTGCCTGTTCTTCTTCTAGTATGATGATGCAGAAAGCCAGGCCCATAGAGACACGGTTTGATGAGTTTATCAGCCAGTGCAGAGCCCCGACCTCAACCATGCTGAACTGCCACCTTTGAAATGAATTGGAGCATTAATTGCAAGTCAGGCCTTCTTGGCCACTATTGCATGAGCTCACAAAAGTTTTTTTGGCTCAGTTCAGACAGACAGACTCCAGACTCTTGTGGAACCCCCTGTAATAAGAGTGAAGACTGTTATAACTGCACACGCCTTATTAATGCCTTATTGATAGGAAAATGAAACATCAAAGCTCATATTGATGTGATGCTCAGGTGTCCACATTATTTTGCGAAGAACAGTTTTCTTTTCCAAGCTACAGTTAAAAGCACAATTTTTTTGGTCCAAAAAGAGTTTCAACAGCCAAAAGGTTGTTGATGAGTACAACATAGGCATAATTTAGCTTCTTTCCCAAGACTGAACTGTTCCTAATACTATCAGCAGGGATTGACGGAAGGCGAGTACGCAAGCAAGAATTGGCGACAAATGCGCACCAGTTTTTAGTCTTCACTGCGCAAATGTGTACCTAATTTGAGTAACTTCATACTGGATCTCTAAGTACCAGCACTCAGCAAAGGAAAACGTTAAAAAGAAAAATAATAATTACTAGGGCTGTTAAAAATAACGTGTTAACTATTTGCGTTAATTTATTTTCTATAACGCTTTAAAATAAATTGATCGCGCAATTAATTTGAAAATTAAACGCACCTCTGCATTGCAGTGCCACACTATCAGTGGGGGCAGTATTGTGCTACGCCAGCGACCAGCATACCAGAAAAAGCAGCCCAAGCCCGAAGCTCTCTGCCACCCACAACCGGAGAAACTCACACGTTAAACCTCACCAAGCTGTCCCAGTACTTTCGAGCCACGGAACTTACGAGCGGCATAGCTCCGCGGCGCAAGCACCAATCAGCATCAGACTTAACAGTTAGACAGGCCTCCGGAAGACCTTTACAAAGACCTCGTTTGCCATTCTAGCCGGAGTTATTAGCCGTAAACCGTTAGAGCAAAATTGTTTTGGGTCATCGACTTGACTTTTTTGTTCCATAACCCTCAGGATCATTTAAGAAATTCCAAATGACTGTCTTACTGCGTCCCACATCAGCAGCGATGGCATGCTGTGAGAGACCCTGCTTATGCAGTTCAACAACCCGACCACGTTCAAAAAGGGAACGTTTTTTTGCCTTTGCCATTAGAATGTCATGACAGTGTGACTACCTGACAGAAAATGCAGAAATTTTTTTGCACAGATTTGGCCTTTTAAAGGCGTGTGGTCCTAAACTTTTGATCAGCTGTAAAACAGTCTGTTTCAGTTTAAGCTTGTTTTCAATAAATTACCTGCTCAAAAAATGTTTTGTCTCACTCCCATTTCTTCTTGTTGGACGTTGAAGCTCTACTTGGAACCATGTTAAGATCCAACCATGCAAAATATGAATTTTTTTTCAAGTGGTCTTAAACTTTTGACTGTATATACATATATACACACTAATGTACTGTTGTTTATTGTAAATTTACAGAAATTGTGTTAATTCTAGGGTCCTGTAAAAGAAATTGACAAACATTTGTCTTTAACCTTTAACCAGATTTGACAAACCGAAAGTGTAACATGTAAATGCATTTTAAATGCCGTGAAGTACATGAATACTGTATGTTATAGATTCAAGACATGAAGTCAGTGAATCAGTTTGTTGTTGTTGTGGGCGTATCTCCATGGCTGGAGCTGTGTGCCGCTTGAGTGACGATATCTGAGGAAAAAAGCCCCCACAAAGATCATTTCAGCTTTGCTAGGATGCTCAGGGAAGGGGTCTCTGATATAAATATTGCACCTTGGAAGTTCACACCGGAGAGTAAATATCACATATGTCCAGTAAAGTACACGTCCATGAAAAAACCTTCAGAGAAATTCCTGTGATTTGTAGTCAAATATATCCATAGCTTTACACTTTTTGTTCTTCAGCTGTAGAACATGTTCAGGATGTTGATACACAGAAATATACCAATATAACATGATTTTGAAGCAACAGAATTACAGTAAAATGTATTAGTTATGGCTTTGCTGGTAACTAAGCTGCCAGTAACTTAATTTTACAGGATTATATTTATGGTGTAATTCTTAGTCTGTTAAACTGGACAGAACAAAGTTGATTACATGAGTGTTATAACTGGTTAGTCACTTTAAATGCGTGGCAGTGTAGTCTGACTTTATAATGTGAAATGCTGTTTTAATTGCGCTTTTCATCACTTGTGTTTGTTTTGCTGCTATGAAGCCATGTGTAGTATTGCAGTCACTTCTAATGATTTAGTATGGGCAAAATTCAGGATTTACCTTGAGGTTAAGAGAGAATAATGTCAACTTGCTACTCTTCTGTGAAGACTTTACACTAGATATTGGAAAATTGCTATAAGGATTGGATTGCATTCACTCACAAAAGCACTAGTGTTGTCAAGTACTGATGTCGGATGATTAGTTCTGGCTCAGAAAAGTCACTCCAACTCATCCCAAAGGTACTGGATGGAGCTCCATCCCTCCAAAGAAAACAGGGAGCTTTACAGCCCTCGTGCCAACACTTGGTGCATGCATGGTGACCTCAGGCTCTTGTATGGCTGCTCAAGAGTGCTTTTAAGAACTCTTGCTCAAGAGTGCTTTAAACACAGGACTTAGTCATTGCAGGGCAGTCATAGGTGTTAGTGGATGTATGGCTCAGATCAAACAGATTAGATCTTAAGTCCAGAACCATTTGTTTTATAATGGCAAATATAAAAATGACAATTTCTGTTTTATAATGTATGTAAGTGATTATTGAGCAAGAAGAAATACCATTAAAGACCAAAAAGAATTTCGAAGACCCTGGCCTCAGCTTCGCTTGCTTTAGCAGAACCAATATTAAAGCATGCGGAATTTCATAACCAAACTCTGTGCTTTGTAATAGTGCCTTAATTCCAACTTTCCTCAAGCTGTTGCTTGCAGCTAGCTGGAACTTCTTAGCTCTATAGTTCAACAGGTCTATAGTTCTTCTATATAACTGTTCTTGACTAGTATGGGATGGGTTGATTTTTCAAACTCTTTCCAAACCACTTGTTTATTCTGGTACAGATCATGAAATTCAGTTGTGGAATAATGGGGAACAGCTTAAATTCATACTCTGCTATGGCCTGAGTGATCATAGCATGCATAACAGACCCTGGGGATTACAATTTTTATATTGCAGTGGTTGAGAGTGCATGACATCTTAGGTCACAAACAGAGGGCAAACACATTGCAAATATTTTGCAGTAGGACCTTGGGAATACAGTTTCTTGTTACAGAATCCTTTTTTTTCATTAAAACTAAAATTTTCTAGTCTAACCATTTGTCTTACAGACTTGGCTAAAGCTCTGAATGTTTACAAATACGGGGCTCACTGGAGAGGTGCAAGAATGCAAGATTCATTGCTGTCAGCACTGTATTTAAAGCTAGTATTTAATTATTTTTTTCCAGAATGAATTTGAGAATTCATTACAATCTTTTAGTAAATAACAAATTTGTCGTAATCCCACCTTACCCACCCGCTACATGCTTGTCAATTTTATTTGTTTTTTTTGCAGTAAATAATATTATTGGTCCATCCACAACGTTCCAGCTTTAGAAGCAGACCAGAACATCGGAACACCATTGGTTAGACTAATATTGACCCGCTGTGGTAAATGCTGCATGTAAACACTGTTAATGTGGAACTTTTTCAGACATCTTAAGTTTTACAGCATTGATTTCTTTTCTCTTCTCTTGCCTCCTCCCTACGATGAATCACATCAAATAACAATTTCCCAGCCCAAAAAAGAGAAAACATCTGAGGTGGGATTTGAGAACTTGCCCAAGCATATGCTATGAAAACGATGTGGGTTTGCTCTGAGATGAGGAAGCTTGCATTATTAATAGCACTCATAGGAGGTTTGCTGGGATGCTGCTGCCTGGGAGGGTTTCACTTCTGCCAGATTGGAATTTCTGCATTCAGTCTGATAGCTAAATAAATCTCAAAACTCATCAACATATCTACCCACCTCCCTACTTTTCTACCTCTCTCTCCAGTGCCAGACCATGTTTTTGGCAGGTAGAAAAAGCAGATGTTAAAATAAGGTTGTGTGAGCAACTGCTGAGGAAGAGAGGAGGAAAGAGGTTCTCTGGAAGTCTTGACTTCAGAAGAGACTGCAGCCTCGGCTTCAGCTGACGTCCTGTAATGTCCTGTCAGGTCCATCAAACTTGTTATCTTCCAGTAAGACAACCATCTTATCCCACGCGAGGCTCAGTGGGTCCTGGAGGCGCTTGTGTCAAAACAGAAGCTTGAAAGTATCCAGTAAGACAGGGATTACTTTCAGTTTTCCCTGAGGGCCGAGCTTACTCACTCACTCACTCACTCATCAAGTCACATCTGAACGCATATATAAAGCCTGAATGGTGTTTTCAGCCTAAACTCTTACTGGTGATTACAAAAGACAATCATTTAAATGTGTTGCCCTTAACTGAGAATAGAATACAAAATTACTAACTGGCAAGTGCTGTAAAAGCAGTAGATTGGTTGCTGAACTGCATGAATAATTGTTTGAAATATGTGACTATATAACATTGAATTCATAACTATAATTATGAATGGGGGGTGGGGGGGTAGGGGGTCTGGGATTGCTGACGGGATTCGGCCTGGGGGGGTACATCGGTAATGTATTACCACAGATTCATCCATTTGGAAACCCCTATTTGGGCTGGATTCAAATTTACAAGTGATTTTATTTTCATCCAGGTCAGCCATGTCCGTACTTCTCCCTCCTGTCATAATAAAGTTACAGACTGAATTACCTATTGTTTTTCGCCAAACTCCCCGATCATTTTAGCCTCATCTTGATATAGATGTCTGTTATTTTCCAGACAGATTTCCAGAAAAATCTGGCCACTACTTTTTTGGCCACTACTGCTCACTGGGTTACACATTTTTCAAATCATAAAATGATGCATGGCTCTCCAAAGGTCTTCAAAGTGGTCCTCAGGGCACCCCGGGCGATCCACGTTTTTGATCCATTTGTGTGCTTTAAGTGTTAGGTTAGAGCAAAAGTATCTGAGGAGCCCTGAGGGGTGGCTTGAAGATCACTGCTCTAAAACAGTTTCTTGATGGTAGAACTTCATCTCCGTCCTCTTTACACTGTGCAGCATTAGCAGGAGGAAAAGGCTTTTTAAAAATATTTGAAAAGTGAGATGCCCCAGGCCAATTAAAGTGCAGTTTATAATATTAGTCTCGGTAGGAAGCATTGCTTTATATTCATAATATCATAAACTACTAATTTCCTAAAACCATACAACCAAAGCCCTAAATCAAATTTTGTACAAGATGGTACAATGCATCAAAATATTCTGTTACAGTGCAAAAATGTGACAATATGCATCACACAATGAGTCACAGAGAATAAATCTTTATATTGTCATACATTGCTGGAAATATTGTGAGTTATCGTAACCTGAGCCATGAATCATATATTCGCTGAATCCTTGTACCCACAGTACAAGTTTAGCCCACTTCAGTCCTTTCATTTCTGCCCGGATGTGAGACTTTTGCCACTGAGAACGTGTTAAAATGTTATTGAAGACGCCCCACTGATAAACGAATCTAAATTCAAAGGAGGCTCAGGGACGCTGTAATTTGTCAACATCAGTTATAGTGACACTTTTGATTTCCTCATAAGGAGTGTTTATTTTTCATAAACCTCCAGCACATCATCTGAGCATGAGGTTCCACGCTTGGCGATATTAAAGGCTGCAGAAAATTTGCAAGTTCCGTAGCACAGATTAAAGTCGTAGCTCTGGAATAAAAAAAAAAGCTAGAAGATAAGACTTATAAATAGCATCAACTCTAGCAGATGGAATAAAATGTCATTTTAGTTGTGAAAAAAACAGCATGTGAATGTTTTAATATTTGTTTTGTAAAAAGTAAAAAGTAATTTATGTGCAGCTCAGTAACAATTCAAAACGAATAAAAGAGAAAGAGAATAATCACACCACCAAGAAAGCATGAAAGCACTTTCAGTTCCACATTTTAAGAATGGAAGTGAGAAATAAAGTGGCCCCTTGTAGTCACGTGTGGACACACAACACCACAGCGCACAGAGTGAACAGTGTGAAATTCTTTAACCCATTCACCAAGAAGACAAAGCCCAAGGTGCAAAAAACATGATATGGACTAAATAAAGCTGTAGTAAAGGTAGTAAGAATAAAGTAAGAATAGAGGATGCTTTAGCTTCTGAATGCAGAGATGTCTTTGGGCTGAGTCAGGTATGATGGCAGCTGGATGGCCTAGTGATTGGGGCGTTGGCCCTGTAATCAGAAGGTTGGGTTCAAGCTCAACTGCTAGTGTCACAGCTGAGGTACCCTTGAGCAAGGTACTATCCCCACACTGCTCCCCGGGCGCCTCACTGGTGGCAGCCCACTGCTTCACTTGGTGAATGGGTTAAATGCAGAGAATTTCACACTGTGCTGTGGTGTGTTCACACATGACTATAAGGGTTAATAAATTATAAATTAAATGTCAAGTTGGTCCTTTAGTGGGGCAAAGCCCCACCAAACAATCATGATGCCCTACTAAACCAATTATCTTGGAAATACCTGTACAGTGACAAGGGGCATAATATATTCAGATTGAGTGCTGCCTGGCATTAAAGGTTGCAGTGGTTAACACACAAGGGTTCATCATTTTGTACTGGCTGCACTTTAGGAGATATGCTGTACGTTGTGGGGAGATACATCAGCAGATAGGCTTCCTAGATGTATAGACCCCATTTGGTGAGTTTCTGTAACTGCTGATCCCCTGTTGATTCTCACCTTTTGATTCTGATTCTGAATAAAGGCATTCTGATTGTGTGGCTCTTTTATACAGAACATAGAGTTCATGGCCCATATTTTCCTTTGCAGTTTTTTCCCCTCCTGTGGTGAAAATCTCTGGAATATTCTGTTTTTCTGTATTCTGTTAACTCTCCAAGAGCACAAAAGGTGGTTTGTTTTTTAAATGTGTAAATGTCTTTTAAATGTGCTTAATGCACCTAAGCAAATTCTTGAAATCTGGTGCTGTAGTATTCTCTCCAGATCTGTCATTTGTCTTTATAATATGCATAGAGAATATGAGCACTTTGTTTAGAGGGGCAACATAAACATCTGCCTTGTACAACCTAGCCAACTCAAGGTCAGGAATTTTTTATTACAGGCTTTTCTTCATTGGAGGCTGCATCATTTCTAGTGTGTTTCAACCTTTCATCTTGCTTGAAACAGAGAAATGTTAGCTCAGTATGGACATCTGTAGAGAGAAGAACCATTTAATGTCTGTGAGCTTCAGGCCATGACAGCTTTATTTCACTAAATACGTTGGACATGCCCGAAGTCTCAAGTCTGAAGTAGGTTTGTATTGTCATTTCATCCATATATAGACAGTCACAGTTAAATAAATCAACGCTCCCCAGGACCATGGTGCAACACAAAGAGCAAAAACAGAATGCTGCATGACTACACAAACATGGTCAGGACAGAACTACAAGAGAGAATGCAAAAAAAAAAAAACCACAAGAGCAACAGCACAATGATATACAGGACAAAACAACATACGGTGCAGTCAACAGAAGCTGTAACATTATTAGGGGGGATCAATACAGTACAGTGATATACTGCATTCTAGCAGCAGAATCATTTGTGTGCATAAAAGCAAAGAAATGCAAATATTTGAGGTAGACAGCAATAAGTAGTTATTGCTAGTGGTTATGCAAAAATAGCATCAACAGGAGCAAAATGATTAGAAAAAATGTGTAGCATATAATAATACAGGTTGGTGCTAGACAAAGGACAAAAACAGAACTGTGTTGCAACAAAAAGAGCAAAAAAACAGAACACCCTAAGACCACACAGGCAGGACATGACTAAAGAGAGAGTGCAAAAACACAAGAGCACAGTACAATAATTTGCAGTACCAGTGTGAGTGAATACAGTGGTATGACATATTGTATTCTAGCTGCAGAGTTCCTACATGTGTAAAAATGCAAAGGAATGAAGACAGAAATAAATAACTGCAGCAACAGGATTAGAAAAACATTCAGTATATTTACATGAAAACTGAATATTTACAGTGACAATTGTGTCAGAGTATGTGTGTCTGTGAGTGTGTGCATGATTGCATGCATGTGTGTGTGTGTGCGTATGTGTGTATGTGTATGTGTATGTGTATGTGTGTGTGTGTGTGTGTGTGTGTGTGTGTGTGTGTGTGTGTGTATGTGTGTGTGCGTTAAATTACAGTTTGTTATTGAGCTCTGATTTAAGAGTCTGTGAAACCCCTCTAGCCTAGTTAGGTTAGGACATTTAAATAAAAGTCTTATACAATTCAAATATATTTGTGCATGTGAAAGGTCAGTGTTAGTTCCATCTTTAATGGTCTGCATCATTAAAATATTTTAACATTTCATCTGTTGTTAAATACATAGAGTGCATTTATTGCACTACAAGCAGTTACTGCCAGAACGTGTCTTTGAGGAACATTGTTTCATTCCACACTAGGCAGACTTCTATAGATATAGATGTCATCCCATTATGCATTTGCCTTGTTATGTTTCAAAACCACCACAGTAGTTCCAGTCCTGAAGAAATCTACTGTAACCTGTCTGATTGATTACTGTCCTATAGCTCTCAGAGCTTCCAGAGGCTCATCATGAACCATTTCAAAGCCAGCCTCCCCAGCACCTTGGACCCTCTCCAGTTTGACTGCCACCCTACTGGAGATGCTGTATCAGAATCAGAATCAGAATCAGAAAATTTTATTGATCCCGGAGGACAATGTAATGACTGCCACAACACACAGAGACACAGAGACAGTAACGACATAATATAAAGTCTAAATAAAAGTGAACAACTACTGACACAAACGATAGTTTGGAGTAAGTTATTGCACTTATTAGAACATCAGTAGTAATATTAAGTAATGAAAAAGTTATATTGACCCAAGTTGTAATATTGCACATGAAAACTATTGCACATGAGATACTGCAAGTAATTAAGAGATTTAGAACCCATTTAGAAAACGTCATATGATATTGCACATAATGATGAAGTTTTAGCACCCGGGAAAAACATTGCACAATATTGCACAAGGTAGGCTGTTGCACATCATAGCAAAAAATAATGCGCATAGTCCTTCACAAAACGCTAGTTTTTTTAACCCAGTAATAAAATATACAACATGAAGCAGCTGGCTATTGCACAGATTATTGTGTGGATGTGTGACAGAGGGAGGAGTTGTAGAGCCTGATGGTGGTGGGAAGGAAGGATTTTCTGTGGCATTCATTGGGGCACTTTAATCTGGTGAATCTGTGGCTAAAAGTACTTCTCAGTTAGTTCACCACACTGCGGAGTGAGTGATCTACATTGCCCATGATGGACTGATGTCTGAACAATGTTGTAGTTTCAGCCACAGTTTCCCCGTTTCCTGATCAGTTTGTTAAGGCTCTTCATGTCTGCTACATTCATGCTACGCCCCAGCACACCAAAGCATACAAAATGGCAATATATATCTATAAATAAATAAATAAATATATATATATATATATATATATAGATAGATAGATAGATAGATAGATAGATAGATAGATAGATAGATAGATAGATAGATAGATATGTATATCAAGAACTTTTAAAGAACTGTGGTTTCATATTTTTTTTTTTTGTTCCATACATAATAGTGGTCTTTACTACGGAACTACAGAACTGTTGAGGAACCCCCTTTATATATATGTTTGTATGTGTGTGTATGTATATAACTTATATATATATATGATTGGACAGCTGTGGAACTTCCTCGTGTTCCTACAGACGTTAGTTAGTTTGTTTGTTCGACTCACTCTCTTGCTGGAGTCCAGTTCCATGTCTCCGTCCTTGAGTTTCCTCTGTAGTTTAAAGATCTCTTTGCACAGACTGTCCACCAGGGATCTGGAGGGGCTGAAGACGAGGTGCTCCTCTGCGTCCGCGGCGCGGCTCAGGTCTCGCGTGGCCGCCCTGGAACGCAGCTCCGAGATCAGCGCGTCTCTGGCGCACAGCAGCTGCCGCAGCCTCGCGACCTCCTGCTGGGCCTCGTGGTAGAACGAGCCGAGGGTCTGGGAGAGCCCGGAGACCTGCTCCTCCGTCCGGACCTTCTCCATCGGGCTCTTCCAGGAGAAAACACACCAACAAACAAACAAACAAATAAATAAGCCTGTGAGCTCCGGGGTCCGGTTTAAACCTATTCCATTAGTGTGAGGGGTTTTGAGCTCTCTCTCTGTCAGTCTGATCTCCGTGGGCTTTCACACACACACTCCGTCTTGTAAGAGACAGAAGGTCAGAGTTTTCAATTTCGAAATTATGTTCAGCACTTGGGGGATTTCCTGAGGGACTTCCCCTTCCCCACGCTCGCCTAGCTGCGCGCTCTCTCTCTCTCTTTTTTCCCCTTTTCTTTTTTTCTCTCTCTTCTTCAGCCTTGAACACTCGTTTTTGCCCTGAGAACATTCATCTATTCCGTGCACTCATACACACACTCATTCACATACACACACACACACACACACACACACCTCAGCTGTATCACACTTTTCAGGCATATTTACTTTCTATTCTATTCTTATGGAGGTGCGCATGCGCACAAACTAAAACTTCACAGAACTTAATGCCAGAGATCATCACTGGATCACGTTATTAATACTGGTCATATAATGCACTCACACTATATGGACAAAAGTACTGGGACACCTGAGCATTACAGCAACAGAGACGTTAATGGAGTTATATTCGAATCCACAGACTTTAATGTGGAGTTGGTCCCCCTTTGCTGCTGTAGCAGCTTCCACTCTTCTTGGAAGGCTTTCCACAAGATTTTGGAGTTTCTGTGGGAATTTGTGTCAATTCATTCTGTAG
>JBBPCY010034975.1:0-13902 GCA_037974405.1 Brachyalestes nurse | reverse complement strand
CAAAGTGTGTAAAGATACAAGGAGCCTAGATAAAGGAGTTCCAACCACTCAGCATTCAGCACCACCAGTATACTGATGACCGCCTGATCATCTGGAATCATCTGCTCCTGTTTCTTCACTGGTTCAGGACTTAATTAATGATTATTCACTTTCTATGAATTACATATACAATGAATGTGGAACTTCAGCAGTTCTGAGAGTGAAGAAGTGAGATTTCCCATACAGATGGTGGTTTCTCTGAATTAAACCTAGTCCTAGACTATAATTTCCAATCAATGCAGAATCACCCTCCCTTTTATGTTCTGTAGTGTGAATGGTGGGTGTGGTCCATACCTGGTGGGCTCTAGATGCAAATCCAAAGCCCAGCTGTCTGCACACCACCATGGCTTCATTAATACCCCAGTTCTCACTGCACACAGCCCCCCAGCGCTGAACTCCGCCCACCTCCATCAGCACCTCCACCCTGCCCTCTGCAGCCTCCCGCCCACCTGCCAGCCGCACCTGAGAGAGCGAGAGACAGAAAAACAAACTGTAGAGCAAATAATACATGAGTCTGTTAGTAAAACCTGGCTATAATGTTTAAATCATGACCGTCTAAACATTTAGTCTTGCGAGGGCAAGGTTTAATGTGCATTGGTGGGCCGATGGCCAAAAAGAAAGAAAGTAGATGGTTTAGAGGACATTATATTCATCTATAGTGTTTCTTTAATTAATGTGAGGCTTCGTAACAGTGAGAATGTGGAGAGTGGCGATGGGTGTGAGGTCAAGGTTTCTGTGTAGTTGTGTGTTTTCTTAATAGAAATGTATCAAAATAGTTTTATGATATCTTTTTTCTCTTTGGGGGATGGTGATGAAGTCAGCTTTCAGGCAGGCTAAGACCAATTTACATATTAATGTTTTCAAATGTTTTATAAATTAAGCCCCTAATATAATGTGTAAAAAGGACTGTGCACTCATTTCTTTATATTCTGCTTTAAATCACCTGGTTGGTTTTCTGCCTGTCTTATCTTTGGTATATTGAATAGATTAAATCAAATAAATGGGAACAAAGTGCTTAGATAAAGGAGTTCCAACCACTCAGCATTCAGCACCACCAGTATACTGATCACCGCCTGATCATCTGGAATCATCTGCACCTGTTTCTTCACTGGTTCAGGACTTAAGTTAGATGGCTTCTTATGTAGGTCACTGTGTGGCTTTAAAAAAAACAAAAAAAAACATTCCTCTAAAACTGGTCAGGTTTCAGGGACTGGACTGAAAATGAGAGCCTTTGAAAGTCCGTCAGGAAGCCTTGATAACTGGAGAACATCTCTCTCTCTCTCTCCCTCTCTCTCTCACTCTCTGTCTCTATGTATGAGTTTGTGTTTCTTACCGTGGCTCCCAGGCCAGTTGTAGGAACATTGCAGCGCACAGAAACGTCTTGAGTGTGTTTACAGCTCCTGAGAGGAACCTGCTGATGCTGACACTGCATTATAGATTTCTCCCGGCCGGTACACTGCACTGAGTTCATGTGGATCTGACCAGTACCTGCACAACACACACACACATGCACACAGTGAGTCTTTGGTACAGGGACAACACTTTTCTTTGAGGTTATGTGAAAATTGCTATGCATACGCCACTGCATGACCAGCGAGTGGGTTTTTTGAGGATGTTGATTAATAATATGGCCCCTTGTCAAAAAGGTGTGATATGGGCAGATGTGTCATATGACTAGAATACTATTGCATCAGCTGTTACGTCAGCAGCCACTAGAGGCCACCATTTGTTAAGTTATATTTGGGACTTTTATGTTGAAAATGAGGTTGCTGTATGTTCACTGTGTCAACCTTCATGTATTAAGTCACAGCTGTCTTGGGTTTCAGTTAGAGTGATTGCGCTTGTTCATTGGTTCATGTCCTAGTCTTGTTTGTATTTAAGTTG
This sequence comes from Brachyalestes nurse, assembly GCA_037974405.1. Lineage (NCBI taxonomy): Eukaryota > Metazoa > Chordata > Actinopteri > Characiformes > Alestidae > Brachyalestes > Brachyalestes nurse. The sequence goes on along the minus strand of JBBPCY010034975.1, from coordinate 11,979 downwards.
CCTCCGTTCATGCCCTTATGTCGGGTCACTGTCTTTTGTGTTAGAGCTATAGCCGTCTTTAGTACCCGTCTTTTTTCCCTGGTTAAGGTCTAGAGATATATGTCCGTTTTTCTTGTCTCCAGTGTTAGATGCTCTTTGTGAATTTGGCCCTCATGCCTTGTTTGTTTTGAGTTTGTGTAAATAAAGTCAAAGGAAATATGGAACACTGAATTTGCGCCTCCTTAACGTGACATCAGCACAGTTGATGTATTTTAGTTAACTCCTTTTGGCAAGAACAGAGAACAAATTTGATTAGTATTGCACTGATGAACACATCTGAACCATGCGAAACATAAAATACCAGAGAGAGAGAGAAAGAGACGGAGAAAAAAAAAGTGACTCAAGTGTCACAAATTTTAATACTGTTCCACATTTGAACCATGTGAAAACCAAAGCACCACTTTTTTGGGAGAGAGGGAGAGGGGGAGGGAAGGAAAGGGAGAGACAGAGTGAGAGTTAAATAGAAATAGAGAAACAGAGAGGGAGAAAGAAAGGAAAATAGAGAGAGGGAGAAAGGGAAAACAGCTTGGCACCCTGAAAAGGCCCCTTGTGTTCTGTGTGTGTGTGTGTGTAGTTTATATTGCCCATGATCACGTGTAGCATCTAATGACATGGAACCGCATTCCCCAAACTCAGACAAGTGCCCAGTTACGGCCCTTTTCCTCGCTGGGCATTAGGCCCCTCTTTAACAGCTAGAAATAGCCATTAGTGCGTTGTGCTTGGCCCGTCCAGCTGCTGGAGCACTCTCAAAAGAAACAGATCAAAAACCAGGAGCAGTGAGCAGAGCGCCTGTGATGTGGATGTGGGGGGAGTGTGTGTGCACTCGGCCTGACTGACAAAATTATACAGCATTTAATACTTCAGAATAGAAACACCAGGCAGGGTTAGCGAGACAGGAAACAGCGTACGCGAAGACAGGAATCCCTGTAATTTAACACAATTAGGTAATCGAGACGAGCCAATGGTTAACGTGGGCCTTTTTTCTTCATGCTACTCTTTTACACCACCACCCCATCTGTCTCCCTTGTCTGAATGGTGTTCCGAGTAATTCACTGTCTTCATCCCGACTGCTTTACAGGGCAGGTTCACTCAAAAACAGTGGTCAAAACGTCTGAGACTGCTGATATAAATGCTTCCAATTTGCATTATTTTCATTCCATATTATATCATCAATCAATCTGAGGGAATAGTGAAATGTTAAAAAAGTGAAATGTTACTTTAGTTAAAACATTTCTTAGTCTTCTTTTTGACAGTGGGATCTTGAATGGAAGAATACATTTGTGCAGAAGCTTCTTAAGTGAGTAAATCAGATCCACCTGAAAATTGTCTGGTTTTACTGTACTCAATATTTGAAAACTTTCTGTTCTTTATTTCTTGGTTAAAACAAAAAGAAACAAAGCAAAACAGAACAACATTTTTCATTTTTGGATCCCATCAGAGCTGGAAAAACAGGTTTTTGATTTTCTTTTTGATTAGACAAAAGGTCCAACTCTCATGTCTGCCAAGGCGAAGGAGGACGCGGATGCAGGGAATACCAAGAACACTGGGAATTTTAATGGAAAACACAAAACACTGCTCAATAAGAGCCGCAATACAGAACAGAAAGAGTCTTTAACTACAGCATCAAACTCAGGACTTGTCCTCCTTGCTCTTGGTAATGGCTATGACTCGAGTGAGTGATGGTGACAGCACACTGAGACCCTGGCTAGGCTGGCTTTTAACCTAGAGGGACACGAGGGGGAGGACCCAAGCACCAATCACAACACACAGACAATCTAAACTAAACAAAGCTTAACTCAGAGACTAACTGAACTAACTGGTGATTATCAGGTGCCATGGCAACAGTAATCAGCGGTGAGCCAAGGGACGTGGAGACTTGGAGGCGTGACGAGGACTCCTCAAAATTCACGTGACACCGACTAAGTGTGCAAAACAGTGAAACCTATATTAGAGGAGGTTTACAGCTTAATACATTTTTACTGTGATGCACAAATTAATGTTAATCTGTGAGAAATTCTTGCAGTGTTCATTAAAAACTCTGATGCTAAAATATAATTATGACACATTCTGTATGACACATTTATGCTGCATGTAGTGTTGAAAGTTTACTATGGTGTCTGCCACTGTTCAGTCGCCAGTAGGCTTATTATTTATTTCAAATACAATCTGAACTGCAGCTTTTGGAGGTGTGGTGAGACCCCTGGGCCACTGTATGCTAAATAAGGCACATTCAAAAGAGAACAGCGCAAAAGTAGAGCCGAGAAGGAAGTTCAAAGCAGTACTACACATTCCAGAGGCCGATTCTCTCTCTAATAACCACTGCAAACCCCTAAAATGGGTGAAACACAAAGTTATAGAATTCATGCCAAAAGTCGTTTTTTGGATTATTAATGAAATGTTGGTTTTTCAGGAGCTAAACGTAAACGTGTGTTCCAGCTATGGTGAAAATACATTTATTTTTTTAACCTTTGATCCTAATTGGACTTCCAATTCAGCACAGAGAGCAGACGTAAACTGCAGGAGACCACACACTTCATTACTGGCCACAGCAACTGCTCTCACTTCAGGACTGCACGTCAAATTAACCACCTCTTGCTTTGTGTAAAGAATAAATGGAAGATCTGTGGTCAGTTTTGATCTGAAATGTAATATATAAAATGAGTGCCATCCAGCACCATTCATCCAACATCTGTACCTGACCTCACGAATGCTCTCAGGGCTGCAATCAAATCCTCACAGTAGCACAGTTTCAACATCTAAAGCCTTTCCAGAAAAAGTAGAGGCTGCTAATGCAGCAAAAAGGAGATAAACTCCTCCCTATTACTTAAGTTCTAGTAAACCAGGATCCACAAACATTTGGGCACATTGTGCATAAGTTCCTTTTTTTTTCAAGATGTGATATATTTCATTTGCTCATTTTGGAATATTTTAATAATATATTACAATATGCCTACCGGTGAACCTACATGAGCTTTATATGTGATAACAATAATAAATTGCATCAAATCTAGAATAAACACTATTTTCAGTATAAATGAATCATTTATTAGAAAGTATTGGTACAGTAGGGACTGTATACAACCGATAGCTTTTTTAAACAGGCCTTTAAAGTCGGTCAGCTTTGTCTATTTGGCCAAGCCATTGTTGCCGTCTACTAAAGTGTTGTTTAGTCTGGTCTAAATTGTCCTTAGTGAACCTTGAACATGTGCTTTGTCATTTTATGGATGAATGAGAAGCTGCGGGGTAGCCGTGCCGTTGTGGAATGGGGTAATGGACCGAGCTGTATCACTTCATGACATCTGCCGGGTCAGTTTATTCTCAAAACAAAGCAAAATTCCTACACTTCTACAAACACATAGATCATTTTCAATCCCAGTGTTTCTAATAACTGTGTAATGACCACACATGTAATAATGATGTAAACTACTGCTGATACAGTCACTGTTACAGATGGAGTTTATGTATAAACCTGTGTATTACTTTAAATATATTACTTTAACTTTTTCATAATTGGTCATCACCGAACATCTTTTGAAGCCAATTTATTTTTTCATGAAAAATGTAACATCTCTACTTCATGTGCTACTTCACTATTTTTCTCAGTCTGCTAGTACAATGTGCGTAAATAATACTAATTTACACAATTTTTCATTCATCCCAGATGTAGTTGACATTTTTTTAGTCCAAAATTTTGCTCCTTTAGTTTAGTGCTGGAGCTATGAGGCTAACATTGCTAACAACAGAAGTTAGTAGTCACCCAGATCTTCTACTGTAAACACATCTCCAAAACTTCTCTCAATCCTCTTAAACCTCATCCAGCTCTTCATTAAGGTGAAGAAGACACATGGATGTGGTTTAGGACACAGTATGACTTACTATGAGTGGTAAAAATGAACTAAACTTCAGTGTGTAGCCAAACGCAGTTTTGTACAGCAGGGTCTGCTTTCAGAGTGATGATCCATAATCAGTTTTTGTGGCTGTCATAAATACAGAGAAATCTGGATTAAGTTTCACTCCTCTCCTGTCATGGTCTGAAGGCTGCCTGTAGTGCTGTGTCCTAAACCACTTCCACAAGTCTGCTCCACCTTAATGAACAGCTGGATGTGGTTTGAGTGAGTCCAGAGAAGCTTTGGAGATGCATTCATGGAAATGATTTGGCCAAAGTTAGCTTCGCAGCTCCCGTTTCTAACCTAAAGCAATGCAATGTCTTGCCAAGATGAAAACTGCATGCATTTTTCAGTGTAGTTCTCTTTAAGCATCCTAAGGTAACCTGCGCTGAACGTTAATGGACATCAAAACAATGATTAAAGGAGGTGAGACTTGTCTCATGGTGTAGAACATTATGGGTCAGTTTGAATCTAGAATGAGAGGCATCTGCATTATGGGTTCTTTTTCCCTATCATGGGAAATAAATCCTAGTCCTGGTCTATACAGTACTAGGTCTAGGATTGGAAAAAGAACCTACAATGTCAGTACCTCTCATTCCAGATTCAACAGATGAAGGCCAATTTTATAGCACTGGGACGACTATACAGGTTAACCACAGCAATAGAAGGCGTCCTACCTTGGCCCATGGATGCCCCTCTGAGGGCCTCTCTGGCAGAGCCGAAGCCAAGCTCCCTGCACACCACGCTGGCCGCTGTTACGTCCCAGAGGTGATCGCACACGGTCCCCCATTTCCCCTCCCTCAGCACCTCCACTCGGCCCTCTCCCAGTCTTGGGCCCGACTTCAGACGCACAACCTGCTCTCGCAGAGAGGAAAGATCCATCAGGAGGATCGCTGTAATTTAAGTATAATTTCATTTCTATCATTGTATATATTGTGTATTTGTGTATAATTTTTGTCTTTGATGTCCCTGTCCCCAGTCTGTGCATGTGCCTAGACTTATTCTACTCTTGTGGAGCCTTACAGAACAGTTTTAATGTAATTTAAATGTTCTGTTTTTGTTCTGTCATCAGCTTTCCTGAACAGGTGTGCTGACCTGTGAGCTGGATGGGGCCTGTGGCTGCCCGGAGGCAGACAGTCGGGAGAACTGTGGGCCCGGAACACAGCGCACCACGGCGTGCATGCCCCTGTTACACGGGACCTCATTGCGTGGGATAGACAGCTGAGCCTGGCACTGTGCCAAAGTGACCTCAGTGCCCAGACACTGGACTTTCTCCACCCAGTAACCCTTCTTACTGACCAGAGACCTGCAGAAGAAGAGAGAGAGAGAGAGGAGGCCTCAGATATAACAATAAAATTAATGAAATAATAAAAATCATACTGTGTATCAAGGCTTACCGCATGGCTGGATCTTCCATCTTGGAATCCCACTGTTTCCTGAGAGGGGAGAGATTCCACAAACCATGAAATAAATAGAAAGAAAACACAGACATTTCATACCAAATTTGTCCTCAATAAATACGTTTCTGACCGCAGAGGCGGTGTGTTTGTGTGTGTTTATAGAACGTTAGTTGTGTGTTAGCTGATGGTACCCCAGGCTTCTCCCTCCTCGCCTGCCAGACAGACAGGACAGACACACACATATGAATGTAGCACTACTCTACCCTATGGTGTCTGGTAGATGAATAGAAGCTGTATATAACACAGACAAAACAAGCAGAGGAGGTTCTGGTGGGTTTGTGGCTCTGTGTACACTTACAGAGACCCCAGTGTTCGATGGGGCAGACCAGAAACCTCCTTTCTGTCTGTTTGTCCTCCATCCCCCTGACCCCCAAATGTACTGCTCTACTAAAAGAAAGTCTAGCTTGTTTTAACTGGACTATTTGTCCCAATTTCTTCTCTTAAACTTAATCCAAAGGGGACTTTACACAGCATTGTAACTGTTACCAGACACAACGCACATTTACATCTATTTTAAATAATAACAACAGTAACAGCAATAATAATAATACTTTCAGAACAACACCTAATATCTACAAATACTAACTTAAAATTAAATAAAAATTACAGACAAATTGCGCCTCTGCAGATGTTGAAAATTGGCTGGGAGGATTCCATGCAATGAACAGTGATCATAGTGAAGGAGAAGAAACTTCTCAGAGATTGCATTATTAAACAATGCTCAAATGGAAAAAGCTAGTAGAGACATTAAAAATCCCTCGGTATAACTGGGACAGACTGAGTGAAGCCTGAACTCTTCGGCAGTCATTCAGATCATCATGTTTGGTGAAAGAAGGGTGGTCAGAAGGACACCACAACCACAGTGAAGGTGGGAGCTTCAGGGTATAGGGCTACAGACAGTACAAGGGCAGAACACATCATTGAAGAAAAGGGAGTCAAGAAAAGGGAGAAGAAGGAAATTCTGACAAGACAACGGCCCCAAATAAATGAATAAACAACCAAAATAATAAAACTTGTTTCTAAACAAAGTGCCTTGCCAATCTCTTGAATCCATGGAAAATTTGAAATTTAAAAAAAACTTGAAATGGCGAGTTCATCAGAAAGACTTTCATAGCTTGGGGAAGTGAAGACTAAACGGACTAAAATGCTATAAAAAGAGAATTACTTCTTACGGTAGTTGAAGCTAAACCTAAAAACATTTTTTCCTTTCAGTGTGATGTCCACAGAGCGGCCACTAGTGGGGCTATGGGGTTATTGTTTTGTATATGGGACTTTTAGTTTGAATTTATGGGTGTTTAATGTGTCTTAGAGGGTGACACAGGAGTGAATTTTCAAACCTCTCCCGTCCCACTCCCACAAAAAAAAATCCCATCCCATCCCAATCCCATAAAAAAACTGGGGGAAAATTCGGTCCCGTCCCAATCCCAGAAGAATGACTCCCATTCCCTCCCACTCCCGTGTTGTTTTTTTTCACAGCTAAAAAGTGCGTGAAGAAGCTACTTCTTCTCTTACATTATTGGTGGTTGGGACTATCGCCACCAACTGTTACGGGTGTGTGGAGCACGCCCTAGTATTTATCCTATAGGTTTCTTTTGGTTGCTTAAAGAAGCATTTAATAAAACACTACTTTTTAAGAACAATCTTAAAAGCTTAAAGAGGTTTCAGTATGATGTAAAATGTCTTCACTAATTAACAGTTTTCCTAGAACTCTGCTTCCACTCTGCCTAAAACCATTTAGGAACCCTTTCTGGTGTGTGCAGGGTAGGAACGGATGTGTAAGATGTGGGTCACCCTGCCCATACCTAAACAAGTGGTGACAATTTTGCCTTTCGTCTGTTTCGTCATGGATGTGGTATTTGTTTAACCCACACTACAATAACGCAGGCGGATCTGATCTCTCCTTCCTAAATGAATCCAGCTCTTCACTTTCATCATGTCTTCTTCGCTAAAGCTCCACGAGTCACACACCCAGTGGCACCAAGTCATGAAAGAGGGCAGGAAGCCGGGCAGCTAACGGGCACTTAAGCTAAATATAATCTCTGGCAGGGGATGATTTAATGCTAGCAGGCCGGTGCTGGTTGGGCACGCGTGCCACATGAGGGATGGAAAGCAATGGTGGTGCAGCAGATTTAACACAGCAGAAACAAGTGACTCACAAAACAAATCTTTAACAAATCAGAGAACGAGTGCTGTTTAGCCCAAACTGGGCAAAAATAAATCATAAAGGAAACATTTGGCTGGCTGGGGCTGCTGTATGTGCTGTGGGAACACCCCAAACAACATCAAGACTTCATGAATGTCTAAAGCGATGAGTCTGAGTTGTTAATTCCACACTGCATGGCCCTTTATTCAGCCATCCGTCTTCAACATTCAGTACCAGAGAGAGAAAAGGTTGTGATTTGCTGTAAACCACTATGCATTATTTAGTACCATGTGTGTAAGTTCTGTAGTTTTTATAGTAAAGCACTGGAGTGTGGACCCGTATACGGACCCACATCAGAGTATAAGAGGTCAATATCCAGCAAAGTGACAATCTGCTGCCTCCAGGACTCTCAAAAACCAAGACTGACACGACCAGATCCCCTCCCTGCACCACACACACCAGAGACGCCAGCCTCACACACTTCTGGACACTCGCACACAGTGTGATGGTGGTCTGGTCTGGTTTTGCAGAAGTGCTCATTAGCCACATGTACACCCACGAGAAGGCTTCATAGGCTGAGGACTGGTGAATTCAACACGCTGTGAGGTATGAGTAATGGAAAGATGGGGAAAGAAAGGAAAAAGTGAAAGAAAGAGGAAGTTGTTGGAGTGTTTGAATGGTTGGTGTCATGAACCATCAGGTGGCGTCAAAGTCCTGACCTTTTTGCGTTATACAAAAGTTCATGATTAATGCTAGACCATGATATTTACTTTTATTTTGCATGGTATTGTTGCATAACAGGCATTATATTCACATGATTGTATTGTGTTTCATAAAACTGCTATTTATCTTTTAAATAATATTTATGCACTTTATTGATTGCATCCAGAGCCATACATATATGTGTGTGTGTGTGTGTTTGGACTTGAGAGGAGGACTGGGTTTATTTCACAGTTGGTCATGATTGTATTTGATAAATCATGACTGTCAGATCATTTACACTAAACAAGTGTCTGAGGACACTCAGCATCTTCTCCTGGATGTTTTTAGCAGTGAAAATTACAGCCAAAGACACAAATGTGTATTTGAGTGTTTCTTTTAGTTTAACTATTGTTTGACATTGAATTTTTTTTTTATTAAAAGAAAGCATATCTTTCAGAAAAAAGAGGGTATAAAGGGAAGTGTCATATTATTATTTAGGTATGTTTCGTATAGACCTTCTCTAAGTACCTGCCATTTCTTTTGTGGTGAAAAGGTTTAAAACAGCTTCTAACTCTAGAAATTCCACAAGAGTGTTCTTTTATTCTTGTGGGGTGTAAGGGGTTAACAAATGAGGGAGGATATGGACAAATATTTATGCACTCACATTATTCAGTCCATCCTATATTCCTCACTTTCTGTTCTGTTCAATGTACACACGCAAATGCAAATACACTTACTATACATTGACAGAGATATTTAGTCTGGCCCAAAATGATTTTCACTGCATGCTTGAAACGTGAGCACAGTGGAAGGAAAACCACATGGATTCTACTCTCAAATGTCTGACACCCAAATGTCTGACAGGATGATCTACTGTAAGTTCAAAACATATCCAGCAAGGTCCAGACCTTCCTACTTTAGAAGTCCCAATCCCACTTCTGCCACCACAACGGTCCCAGCAGAGAGCGAATAATATGGCACATGTGTTCCAAATGTTCCAGACTTTTTCCACAGGAGAAAATGATCTTTCTAGAACATCCATAAGTATAACTTATGTTGTATTTTAGAAAAATATAGTCTGCTGAGACAGGGTTTTGAATACAAATAGGTGGCTGTACTTAGGCACCCAATTCAGAAGAGAAAGAAAGAGCGGACTACACCGCAATGAAGTCCATGTCTGTCTCCGTGTGTTTATATTTGAATGAAAGGGATTAAGAAACTTAAAGCAGAAGCTCGGCAAAATGACAGATTGCACAATTCTGCCAGCCTCTCTTTCCCTTAAAGAAGGTCGACCTAGACGTGTCTGGTGTCTGACGTTTGCCTCTTATATTTATACTGAAGCTTCAAAGCTAATATAGCTAACAAGTAATAGAACCTTACACAGCACCATCCATACATTAGCATCATCCATGCTTATCAACATTGCTGCCGTTAGGCTGGAAGGTTGTAGGCCCATCCTGACACATGAAGCACCACCGCATCTTTTCAAATCACGACTCAATATGCATGGAGGAGAATGCTAATCCTGTTCCATCAGCTAACACAGAACCGATTTGGCTAACCTCACAATAATGGAGAGGGAAGGACATCAAGAGCTAAGAATGCAAAATTGTTTACATTTATATCATTTGGCAAGAGTTTAAAGTTTTTTTTTTGCATATCACAAATGTAGGCAAATGTAGTATTGGAGGTTTGCCAACGAAATTTTATTGGTACAGTGTGGTGTGACGTTTAGAGCAGGACTTTCCTGCTTGGGAGGCAGCAACAGTACACCCTACTCTACACCAATCATTGATTTTCTAGTTTCCCCAAACAGATGGCTATGGCATTGGTGGGGGTAAAACTCTCCCAGTGATAAAGTGAACACCTAGGCGATTGCATGACTCTAGAGACCTCGATGCTCTTAAATTGTTTTTCTCTTGAGCAAACAGTACTGGAAAAGGCTTGGTATAAAACCTTCACATTATATATGTCTAAACTTTAACCTCACAGGCTTATGGCCTTCGATGGCCTTTTTTAGGCCTTTAGATGCTCGATTGAATTCCTTACATGTCAGATTAACAACCAGCATAATAAGAAAGAGCGAACCAATCATGTTCTGTTTTACAGGGGGTAGGACTAATTATGTGAGAGAAAATTTCACTCTAGTCCTTAGATTTTCTAGATATATCATTGACTATGGAAATGAGTAGTGGTCCATGGTGGGTGGGTGTCACATGTTCATATGACTGTTTCAGGTAAAACATGAAGTTTGTCTTTAATCTAAAATGACCAAAACATGCTCATATGCACAGTGATTAGCTTTGTGTTCATATACATCTAGGATATCATAGGGACGCTAGTATAATTATCTTAGAGGTGTTTTTTACTCAGTGTTTTGATATTTATGGCCCAAACTGAATGCAAACTGGCATTATTAGCTTTTCTTAGACCATAGTATTAAGGAGTAGACTGACCAGTGGGCTCTGGCCAAATTAAGGGTTTAAAAAATTCTTTGCATTTGCTTCTTAAAGAACTATAAATTGAAAGGTTCTTTAGTGGCCCTTCAAAGGTCCAAAGTAACCTTGGAGCACATTAGCCTCATTGCTCCAACAGAAGACTGTCTTGGTTGATCAAAACATGCAAAAGTGACTATTAAAGTTATCAAAATTATTTCTTTAAGCTGTCGTCTGGTATCCCTGGCCTTGAAGTGGGCGTCTAAGTGAAATGACAGGAAGAGAGGGCTGAGGCTTGAAGGGCTAAATGGGCGAGGTTCTGTGCTGACACAGCTGAATCGAACATGGCTATTAAAACGCATTCAGAGACAGTGGCGCAGGATTACGCCTTACAATTACTGCAGCTCTGGCCGTGTAACCTGACCAGAGAGGACAGCAGGCCGCTGCCAGAGGAGAGGCGTGACACTAAGCATGAACATGTTATGACAAAATTTCTCTGTTGTAGTGCATTTATCTATCTATCTATCCATCTATCTATCTTTCTATCGAGCTATCTATCTACAGAGGTGGCCAAAAAATTAAGGCCACCGGACGTTTTTGAGTTTTAGTTTGTTTTGGATATAAAACTGTAAAATATTGTTTATATTTTTACTTATTTAGTTTCTACCGGTTGTTATTCATGGTATTTTGCGTACTTCCAGTTTTAGTTTGTTTACTTCCATTTTTGCTTTCATTTTGCTGTTTAATTTTCAATATGGATAAAAAGTCAGATACCAGTGAATTTATAAAAGGACAAGAAGTAACTTTGCATGCTGAAAGGTCTTCTGAGCGCGACATTGCAAATCATTTAATACATTTCACGATGTGCCATTCAGAATGCCCTAAAATCATCCTCTGTGGGACACAGTCGCCGAAATTGTGGCTGCAGACGTAAGACAACAGTTCACGAGGAATGATATTTGAAAAACATTGTCACAGGAAAACCTCACACTGTCTCGGATAGTACAGCTTGCTCACAAGCAAGGTATCAAGATCAGCACAAAATAAATTGATTATTAACTGTAAGATTTTACATAGTGTTAATTGTATGTTACTCCGTAAATTTTTTAAAACAAATATGCAGGTGGCCTTAATTTTTTGGCCACAATATATATATAAGGGCATTAACTAGTTGGTCAGGATAGTCGACTCGACTTCGACTAGTCGATTGATGATGTCATCACACGCAGCAGAGGAATGTTAGCTAGCGTTAGCATGCTAGCTAGCGGTGCCGTGTCAGATGGCCTTGCAGAACGCCGGTACTGTCACTGTAC
>JBBPCY010034917.1:0-13909 GCA_037974405.1 Brachyalestes nurse | reverse complement strand
GTGATCACTAATCAGTCCCTCATAAAGCAGAATGAGGTGCTTGTGTAGGAATTTAACAGACACTGGACTGGAATGATTGTCACACTCATATATAAATAAACTATATACTCTAAGCAAGAACAAAAATGTGCAATATAGTACAAAGGTAATTTTTAACATCCAAAAATGTGCAAATGTTGCATCGGCAGTCTAGTGGAAAGCAAAAAGACTACTGGAATGTAAGTGTGTGCTTTATTTGTGCAACAGCAGTTATTTTAAATAATCTTATGAAAAAACAGTATTTCTGAGACAGTGATAAGAAACAAATGTTACATGGATGTGTTTTGTGTGTCATGAAAAGAGTAATTGTGCAAAGTCAAGTTTATTTAAATAGTACATTATTGTACACAAAGGTCATTCAGTGTGCTTTACAGGAAAAGAATAACAAACAGAATAAAATAATAAAAGAAATAAAAGAATACATAGAAAATCAAGAAAGGAAGACTGAAAGAGCAGTAGAAGTGCAGATATTTAAAAGAAGGAGGAGAGAAAGATGGATACAGTTGGTGCAGATCTGATATTGTGGGGCAGTTGAGAAGTTGAGTCAGTTCACAGTTCAGGTGTGTGTGGGGGGAGTGGGTGGGGGGGCAGGCAGTGTGTTGAGTCTGATTGCTTATGGGAAAAAGCTCACACACAGTCTGGCCGATCGGGCTTTAATGTTACGAGACCGTCTACCAGATGGGATCTGTGTGAAAAATCTGTGAGAGGCCTGCGAGGATGACCAACACAAACCGTGCAGCACCAGGCTCTTCACTTCTACAGACTGCACCAACAAGGAGGACGTGTCTAATTAAGTGGACAGTAAGTGTGGAACTTCTGCTGTGTGTGATCCACTCATAAAAGAGCAGCACACTCTCTGCCTCTCTCTTTTTAATCTTCTCTCAGTATCTGTCTCTCTTTCTCTCCCCATCTCTGCCATTCTTTCCAGAGCCTCTTCCCTCTTGCCCCCGCTAAATAAATTCTAATGTGTTGTGCTAATTAGTACAGTAAGTGCCCTCTAGCCTCTTCCGAATGATTATGTGAAGTGCCAGATCTCTCTGCAGGCCTAATTAATGTGGTCCCGATCCAGGCGAGAGTAAACGATGATCACAGGGAGACACAGTTTCTTAAGGGGCTGCTTCCTCAAAGTGCCCTGTGATGCTGAGCGGGGAGTGGGCTTGTCACATGCTGGGGCTGCTCCATTTCTCCCCCCCTCTCAGAACCAGGACTTGAAAAGGTGGTTTGATCTTCGATACAAGTGGTGAGAGACGAGAGAACCATTGACGGGTCCCTCAGACGCTCGTTCGGTTAGTGTAGCTGGAGGATGCTCTCTTGGCTTCTGGCTCTTCCTGAGGGACTTCTCGTTCTCTCTGCATGATGAAGCCGGCCGATGCCGTGAGATAAGAAAGAGTATCTGCTTTGCTTGTTCTTTATTGACTATCTCTATGAGACAAGAGGGAAAACTAATTCTAATACACTTTGTTTCATTTCTGACAGTGAAAATACCTCTTTTGTGTATTGTTTATTGCATCTGTAATGTGCCTATAAGATATAATAACCTTGATTAGTCCCAAAAGTGGACAATTTGCATTGTTTTGGCAGTAAAGTGGACATGAAAGAGGTAAGAGCAGCAAAACAATAGAATAAAAGCTATACAACACAACAGTATAATATAAAAAATACAGTATACAAATAATGCAAACATATAAATATAGACATTTGTGTGTATGCAAATATATACATATGTACATATAACCTAAATAAGTTTATGGATGTATGTACACACTGGATATATGAATGTATATATGTACAGAATGTATATATATATATATACAGATACACATTGGAATGTCCTCAGTCGACTATACTTTTAAGGATCATTTCTATAGTTCATAAATTAGAAATTTGATTTGAAAGTGTTATGTTTCTGGGCAGCTGGTGGCCAAGTGGTTAGGGGAGGGATGGCCAACTCCAGTCCTGGATGGCCGTGGTCCAGCAGGTTATGCTCAGAAACACCTGGTTCACCTCACCAGTTAATTGTCAGGTTTAGTGAATGTGTTTGAGGAGGAGAACCTTCAAACTGTGCTGGACTGGAGCTTGACACCCCTGATTTACACTAATGCATCTGAGCTAGACTTCCAAGGACCTCAATTAACTGAGCTGAGTGAGTTCATAGGAGGATAGATCACCATTACATTATATTACATTACATTCATTTGGCAGACGCTTTTATCCAAAGCCACTTACACTTTAAAGAAACTCTCAACTTCAGGGCTGTGGGAAATCTTTAATTAATGCAAGAAGACGTAAGCTAAATCAGAAGAGTGATAGATAAGTGCATCAGGAGAGGAGGTGCTCTCTGAATAGATGAGTCTTCAGGACCTTTTTGAAGATAGAGAGGGATTCTGCTGCTCTGGTCATCTTGGGCAGCTCATTCCACCAGCGGGGAGCCATGAATGAAACAAATCTGGACTGGGTTTGCCTTGTGTGTGAGCCAGACTTAAGGTAGCTGAGTGCAGACCCAGATGTCACTCTGTAGGCAAGAGTTAGTGACTTTTAATTTCATTCAGGCAGCCCTGGGTCGCCAATGTAGGTCAGTGTAGCACTGGACTGACATGCAATTATTTGGGTTCGGTGAAAACCAGCTGAGCTGCTGCCATTACAAGGGTTGGTGACCATCTTACTTGGTAGAAGAACTACCATGGCCCACCAGATTCAACATTCAACATGTTTAGTCTAAGCCGTTTGAAACACTAAACACTTGGCGCAGGTATACTAGAATTCAGGACCAAAATGTGCAACATGAGTGACTAGAATGGAACTATGGAATGAAATTTGAGGGTGAAGAAGCTTTGAAGTTTACAGAACTTCCAGAATGATCCTAGAGCTGTACATTATGGCAAGCCGTTTTAACGTTTATTATCCAGAGTGTATATATATGTCAGATATCCGTAATTCAGTTCTTCCTAGTCAGATTAAACATTACAGATATCCAAAACAACATTCTTCCTATCTACAATGAAGATTACAGATATCTCAAGTGTGATTCTTCCTAGTACAAATGACGTCACTTTCCTCCATTCATGTCTATTGTTTTTTCACTTGTAGAAATCCAAAACGACATTCTTCCTATCTACAATGAACATCACAGATATCAGAAATACAGTTCTTACTAGGAGAAACTTTCATTTCAGATATCTTCAATACAGTTGTTACTTGTAGATAGGAAGAACGTCGTTTCGGATATCTGTAATGTTTATTTTGAATGGGAGGAATTGAATTACGAATATCTGACGTACATATCCACTCTGGCTAATAAATGTTACAACGGCTTGCCATAGTACATCCAAGCTAAGAATCACATGTTTGAGAGCAGGCGTGGTTTTTTTTTTATCTCTATTACTTCGAGCACAAAATGAGACCTGATTTCTTATTTGGTTTGTAATAATTTGGCCTGTGATTCAGCCCTATATGCTTCACTCGTTTGCTCCGGTGTTGGGTCCGTTTCCCTCTTCATGTCAGATTACCAAAAACCACATTAGCCCACTTTCTCTGAAACGGGGCTCGGGTGTCTCTTGCAGTGATGTGTTGTGGACATGGTGGAGTGCTGCATTGTAGTGAACGTAGCTGGAACTGGGTCAGCAGTGGCTAATATATCCTCATCTATATTACTTTTAATACAGTGCATCAGTGTCGCACCCATTTTAACACCGCAATAACAGCTGGCTGACCCAGATGTGCTTCTTCAACAGACTGTGAAACAATTTGCTGCCTGTAGGTTAAACCCATTAAAGAATAGTTGGCACGTGCATTGAGGTTGTTATATAAAACCGCGTCTTCATCAGGGCCTGACTGATTCTGAGACCCAGATATGTGTTTTGAGTGGCTGAAGTTTCTGAGAATATGGTTCCGTATAGTCAGTAAATGGTTCAGTATATTTTTCAGAGTTCTTTGCAGTTTGTTTTTATTAATTCCAACCTGCATCTGCCATGATGTATTAAGAACTGGTTACTGTGAAAGAAAGTAGCAAGGTACACAGAAGGGAGGAATGGTGAGTGAGTATAGGCCTTGGCTCTGAGTGATGTCTTTGTTGGCGTGGGAAGGTTAGTCTGACCCTCTGCAGAAGGAGCACCTGGACATCGTCCCACTTGTCCCGTCTGTAATCATTTTACCTTTCTCCTCCTCACTCTCTCTCTCCCTCTTCTTCTCAGCCTTGTGTCGCTTGCTGAGGGAGTGGGACGGAATTTAATCAACAACGATCCTCCAGCAGAAATGGAAAGAGAAAATATGATGATGGGAGGAATGGAGAGAGAGCGAGACTGTAAATGCGTGCGAGTTCTAGTTATTTCCCTGTGCAGGACATTCAGAAGTGGATCAGAAATGGATGCAAAAATTACATATATAACAGTGGGGGTTCTTCACACGTCTGTTTCATCTGTACGTACCCACACAATCCAGTGCTGTTCTGTAGACCTGTGTCATTCCTAGCAGTTTTTCTGTACCTACCACACTGGCGTAAAGCCCATACATGTCTATTGTTTCCAGGCCGTGTGTCCTATGTGAAAATGAACATTTTCTTTCAGCTGCTGAAGGTCAGCGAAATCAGCATCCCTGACCTGTTTCATCATCCCAGCTCATCTCGATTTGTTGTTATTCCAAAACACTCTTCCATTCACTTCCTCTAAACACTACCAGAATTTTAAGGAATGTTTAAGGAAAGAAATTCAAGGTTTAACAGTAAAATAAATGCATAGGGATATGCCTTTAAGAGCCCACACTTTGAGTGATTGTGTGGGTTATAAGCTATTGTGCACTCCTTTCCTTCTGAAATCTTTTCTTTAACATTTATTTCTGCTATTTAAATTTGTATTGGCCGTTTTTTCCGGTTTTATTTTACCGTCCATCAGAGTCCTGCACCGGGTCAGGTACCCTGAAACGGGCGGATTTTAATGTTCTGTAAATTTACGGGCAAGTATGCGGGTGGGTAAATCATTACATACGTGCAGGTATCAGGTCAATCAAAACAGTATTGTAGCCTGCAAATCAGATTATCATGTACAAATTGTAATTATCACAGTGTGTTCAGTGCGAGATTCTGTTTCCGCTGGATTTGTGATCCAAGAACGCAAGACGCAGCTCAAATCTGGGATTGCGGATGATACTGTGACGAACATGAAGAAGAAAACACATTGACACATTGCTCTTCAAGCAAAATGTCTATTTAATCACAGCCAACAGAGTACAGCGCCCACACTGGCACTCGCGGGTATTACTCCACAACTCCAACAACGGAGCTAAGACTCTGGAGGAGGGTGACTGGCGAGAAGGACTCACATTCACTATTTAACACGACTAACACGCACACACTCACCATAAATAATCTCTAATACTACAACATATACCCCCACCCCAGTGTTCCCCAAAAACACAGAAAAAGGGTCAACCGGCCACTTACTCCACACGCAAAGCCTCCTGGGAGGCCAGTCCTGCCGTGTGCTTCAACAGAATGCTTTTAATTTGTGTGTAATTTATCACAGGCACGGGCGGAATGTTAACGTGTGGGTGTGGTGCTGTACTGTGCAGGTGCGGGCGGGTGCAGGTCTCCAAAAGTGGACCCGTGCAGGACTCTGCCGTCCATATGTCTTATATATTTTTATATGTCTTTATATTTTCTCCTTGTGAACTTAAAAGATGTGATATAAATCAAATTTCTCATTGCGAGCCCACATATTGCTGTATATTCTTGGTCAGTGCTCTAGACATGCTGGAGAGTTTGGAGGCCTCAGACTGGGTCCGTATGGTGGATGGGTCCTCTGAAGGAACCGAACGACAGCTTGAAGAGGCCACCTCATCATCTGCTACTCAGCTCAGCACATGCTGCTGTTCTGTTTGCGGCTCTGACTCATTCTCACAGTCCCGCTCTCCGCTCTCTCAGCACTTAATGATTCAGGGTCAGGCACTGCTGGTTCTATTGTGTTTGAGGGCGGCGTGGACCTTAAGGTGGCAGTGATGGATGGTGAAGTGTATTTGTTCTTGTTGAGGCGGTGAGTGTGTGGGTCAGTATCAGAGTCAGTAAATCAGTATCTGAAATGCGGCTGTCAATTTTTGGACCCGTGCTACTACCCTGTGGCCTTTAAGAAACTTTGTGTGTGTTTCATGTGTGTTTAGTTAAGAACGTGTTAAGGACATGAATATATACACACACACACACACCCACACGCCAGTACACGAAACTGCAGGTGTGAAGTGTGGGAAGGGCCCTGTGAGAGCCCCTTTATTCGACAGTGCTGGCATCCTGAACAGTGAACATTAGTGGTTGGTTAAAGGACTTTATTTGTAACGGAAAAACATCTGTTCACCGAACGGCACGATTCCTTGTGTCAGAGGAAAAGTGCAGTGAAAATGGCACTTTTTCACTGCACTTTTCACTGCACTTTTCCTCTGACACAAGGAATCGTGCCGTTCGGGGAACAGATGTTTTTCCGTTACAAATAAAGTGGTCCATGCCTGAGCCATACCCGTGCCGTCTCTGCTTGATGACAGTGCCAAAAGCTGGCCGCAGCCGAATTGACAGCATCACTGCTTTTTGCTTGGACAGACTTGAAAAGAGACCTTTTTTTTACTGTCAATACAAAAAACAACAACAATGGAGATAGAAACTAACAACAGGGAATTCGACAAAGAACAGGCACTACTGTCTGTTTGGGATGAAGATATATTTCAGTGGGAGTTTTCTAACGCTGTGAGAAATGCAAAGGTCATTGCATGGCTAAACAATGCCAAAAAAACTCAAACAAGACTATAAATAATAAAACATGACAATAACAAAAGCGGCTCTCACAGAAAAAACTTTCTGCTGGGTTGACTACATGGACGTAGTTTTGGGACGACTGCCCATAAACTGTGGAGAGAGAATAGCACTGCCGACGCCTCAGCAAAACCATTACCGGACAGAGATACATCAAAGCGTGCTACAAATTCCATGCTATTGCAGTACATTTCAGGTACAGCATGGTTCCTCTATACCTGTGGAAAAGTGCCTTTAGTCTATGATTACTGAACAGAGACTACAAACCCAGTAAGTATCTGAGATCAGTGAACACACGTCAGCTAGAGGAGCCCAGAGGTTATACTAAGTATGGTGAAGCAGTGCTTTTCTCTTCCCTAAAGCAGTTTATTCCAATTTTCTGCCCAAGTTAGTTGGTTCCAGTTCCACCCACTAGCTCAGACTCCCTCGGTCACACAGTACCACTGAGGTTCCCTTGAGCAAGGTGCTGTCCCCACACACTGCTCCCCATGTGCCCCGCATTCCTGGTTGCCCACTGCTTCACTTGGTGAATGGGTTAAATGCAGAGAAAGAATTTCACATTGTTCACGCTGTGTGCTGTGGTGTGTTCACGTGTGACTATAAGGGGCCATTTTACTTTATTTTACTTAAAACTGGGAGGGTCAAGACAAGTATATTCTTCCTCCAAACACGCACAGCTCTGCCACATAATATCAAACTTCCACTAACACACTGGACAGCTCAACACGCTTGGAGGAGAATGCTAACTGCTAATTCTGTCATGTCAGACGCCCATACTTGCATGTGATATGGGAGAGGGAGAACTCTTACCTGTACAAAAATATTAATACCAGCTCATGCCTCTGGACTGAGCGTGACAAATTCTGGAAATTAATTACACATTTAGGTTCTGAGTGTTTGTGTGTTAATTGTGTGTGTGTCTCTGTGTAGGAATGCCAGTCCTGTAGGAGTCCTCCTGGCCGCAGTGGTGGCGCTGTCTTACAGAGTGGCCATCGCATACGAGGGGTAAGACTGACACAGTATTAGATTCACTAAATGAACATCAGCCACTTTCAGACACATAGTATTAACATCACAGTGACCAATCACAGATGTTCTTTCAATCTTTATACGGACATGCAGCCCTAGGCCTGTTTTAAAAGGGAATTCCAAACATTCTAAATTCCCCCATAATTGTTTAAGATGTAAACAGAGTGGGTTTGGTGTGAAACTCTTTGCTCTAGAGAAAATCATAGAGTCAAAAATGCTTGGAGCGGTGGTGAATGGAACCAGACGTCCACTTCTAAAAGCTCCCTCGCAGAAAGATATTCCATGAAATCAATGGGCATCGGAAGCATTTTTTAATGACGGGGGAGATATATAATGGCTTTGGCGCCCATGCATGAAATGGGTTTGAATGCAGAGGCACCACAGTGGTTCAGCCTGGCCACTCTTAAACACTCTTCTCTCTGTGTGGGTTTCGTCTTGGTACCCTGGTTAAGGATAAACAGTTTAGATAATGGATGGATGGTTATGAATGTGCTGTCTGATGCCTGAGACACTGTTTATTAGAATTTTGAGAAGCTTTTGGCCTAAAACTAAACCCATTCATGGTGGAGGGGTACATGCAGGGTGTCCTGAGGCAAAATAGTCCCCACGAAAAAATTAAGAAGATGTATCTCTTCAATAGTGGGTTTGGAGAGGAAATAAAATGTATACATTTGTGTTGGACATTCCATTCACCACCACTATAAAGAAATGAACAAAAAAACATTTCACATCGAACCCAGTCTGGATCACTCTGTTTACACACACTGAAATTGGGGATGGTAGATAAAGGATTCAAAAGTTTTATTTGGGAATTGTTTATTAATGTCTATCGTGATTATCTCAGCCCCCCTAGAGTGTTACTCTAGTGATTTTAAAGAGAAGCTAAACATTTAGTCGTGTTTCTTTATGACCGAGAGTGAACCCACCGTCTTCAGGATGTTTGTGCATTTAGTCGACAGAAGAAAAACAGAAAAGTGAGGGGGAGGAAGTGAGCCCACGTGGACGTCTGTCCTTCCGTGCTTCTAAAGGTCCCCTGTGGGGACAGAAAGACATGCGCCGCGCGGACCCCCGTGTGTGAGGGGGCTTTGCTGTGGCGGTGGGGCCGAAACGACAGCAACAAAGAGCAGCTTGTTAGCGGCACAGCCTCAGCACGCAGCCCAGATAATGATAAAAATACACCAGCCCGTCTCTCTAATCTGCCACACTAACACACACTCAGATCTACTCCGTTCCTAGAAGATTCAGCGGCTCCGTCGGGAAATTAGGCCGCTTTGTCTCTCAAGCGGCGCTTCATGAAGAGACCAATCATTTTGTTTTCCTACGTAAGCCTGCCGCCTCTGCTCAGAAACACGACCGCCGTTCCTCACTTTCCCTCCAAAAACATCTCTCTAATGGGGGCAGCGAAGGCCCGTTGCCATGGTTACCGACGGGCTGTTTTGGGGCCAGTGTCCATACAGATGGGACAGATTTGGTTCTGAGAGTAGTAGGTTTAGAGTTCTGAATCAATTTTTCACATTTTCTGTTTGTCCTTCTTCTCTCTTTACTTCACTCCATCACTTCATTACTCTCTCTTTCTCCTCTTGCCTCTCAGGAACGTGGCTCTGATATAGAATGTCCACAGTAAAACTGCCCAGAGGAGGAAACACTGAATTTTCCTCTCACTTTAGAAAGAACATTCAAGCATGGAATATATATGGAAACTAATATATATAGAAACTAAGCAGTTTAAATTTTTTTGTGATGTCACAAACACATTGAGAAATATTTGCCGGGTCCGCAAGCAGCAGTTTCACCCTGGCCACTCATGCTGCAGCGATAAAGAGTGTTTCAATCCAGGCTGAAGGAAGCACAGTGCAAGGCAGCCAGTCAGAACACAGGTCATGTACATGTCAGTCATAAAGGTACGGTAAGAGCATGTCATTCTGAAGGAGGTGTAAATGGAAAACTGAATTACTACTGTATTTGTCATACTTTGGGGCTAAAACATTTCAAAAGTGTACGACCTGTTCTTTAATGCCGAGGTCCCCAACCACCGGGCCGCAGACTGATACCGGACCGCACAGAAAGAGAGTCTGAAAGATCTTTAATTTTGAAAAAAAAAAAGCTTGTCTCGGTCATGTGAGACGGTACATGAAAAATGTGCTAGCCCCCAAGCTAGCAAACATGAGTAAAAAAACAAACACACTTTGTTTTTTGTTTGTATCTGTACCGTGAAAATATTGTTTTACATGAAACCTTGGCACAAATAAGGTTGGGGGCCGCTGGTCTAATGGAGCGTTACAATCAGTGCTCTTTTGCTTTAGACAAGCTTATTGCTCCTTCTTTGTTCGTTGCATTAGCATCAACATCATCATCATTACTGGAAAATCTACAGTTAATGTGGTCAGTGCTGTGAGATGTTCACTCAGCCATGTGTGTGTGTGTGTTGCCAGCCGGCGTGCCAGGAGCAGGCTGGTACAGTGCAGAAGTGCAGCAGATTTATAGCCGCCTCCTCCCCGTTTGTGTTTATTCTGCTCAATTTACAGGCCGTTCACGGAGGAGATCTACCGGCAGAGGAGCCAGCGCTGCAAGCACAAATGAGACTGGAGTGTGTTTGCTTAAGGATCACACCGGACGGCCCGGACGCCCCCTCCTCTCAGCGGTATCCACTAATACTGCTCATAAAATAAGCTTCCACACACAAAGACGTGGAGAAGAGGATGAAGAGCAGTCTGATGCAAATGTCATCGCTTGCTTATCTCCACTGTTCACGCAGCCGCTCTTACCTTGAATAAAAACCCTGTTAGACCCATTTTAGCCTCTCGTGAGTCTGTTGAAAGAGGGAACATGCTGATCACAGTTTATTATTTCTCTTTATAAAGCCGTCCCCTGAACGCTCAGGGCAATTAGAGACCAACTGTGGATTATAGATTTATAGATAATGCAGGTTTATATGAGTGTTATTCAACAGCAGCCACTCGTGGAGCTAATAACGTCAGCTCTTCGGCTCAATTAAGACAAAATTTAGTGCTCATGCATTTCTTCATGACAAGGGAAACAAATGAAAATGTCTCATCTGATCATGTGTGGAACTATTACTCTCTACCAGTGTCGGTGTAAACATACAGTACCATGCAGGTCTTATACATTTGACAAAATGATATTTCAAACCTGTTCAGCTGAGCAGTATGTTTTTAAAAGCTAATATTAGAATGTATACCAATAATAGTAATAGTGATTTTATGGTTGTCTGTGTTTGCATAATCATTCCCAGAACTCTCCTCATGGAAGCCCAATATTACATTGTAATTCTCAAATCAAATACCTCAAATTCAGCTCAACTGATACTTCATTAGATTAATCAGGAGCTGCTGATCTATGCAAAGGCTGGAGGCATCGAGAAATCTGGAACCGAAACTGTGTTCTCCTCACCAGCTCACAAAACTACGTTTTATAAACAAAATACATCTATTATTTCATGCTTTCTTGTTTGTTTGCATTTATTCTAATGGTAGTCCCTTACTACTCAAGTAAATGGCTTTAAACAATTTGTACAAGTGTAAGACTTTTGCACAGTTCTGTACACTAAAAGAGTGTGTGCCTCCCCATCCAGGTAAACACACCACTTTACAAAATGAGTCCTTGGACCAGACTCCTAAGGCCTCGTTCAAAAGGGCGTCTGAATCAGGCATTTTTCAGGCGTTCGTGGTGCCAGGTGAGCGCCAGGTGCGCGACCGTTTTTCTGCTCATTGGAGTAAATCACAGTGTCCACACGGGCGTTCAGCCCCGGCGCTCGGTCGGCTGCGTGTTCGTGTGTTGTCAAAAAAAACGCTGCATGCAACGTTTTCTTGGAGTCAAGTTCTGCCGAAATCCTGACGAACACGAAAAAAACGCCGGTACTGCGTTTTCATGGCGTTCGGTTGACGTACTGGAGGACTGATTATGTCTCATGATTCCGTTCCGGGAACCGTGACAAATCAACGTTTGAAGGAAAATGTAAAACTATAAATCCCAACACGTAAACAATCTGAAGAGAATGATTACTGCCCCCACAGGTGAACACACGAAACTACACATTGGGCTGCAGGCTGGCGTTAAACAGTGTCAGTCGAACGCCAGTGTAACACCAATCAAGCACAGATTACAAAACGCTACAAACACGCTACAAAAATGCCTCGGGCGTTCAGAGACAGTTAATTTATCCAGGATTCAAACGTTCGTGTGAACGAGGCCTAACTCTACGCTCACCACCATCTGTTACTGGACCACACTCTGACTGGGTAATATTTGTTAAATCAAGTTATGATAAACTCTGGGTTGGGGTCTCCTTTAATTTGGCCATCAAAGTAATTCGTCTAATAATGAACAGGACTGATAATGTCATATGAAGCACAAATGGGGACCGGAATCAGTGACTTAACTGACCTGACTCAAGACTTGACTCGGACACACCTTTACCTGAGAGCCGAATCTGTATGAGTCAAGCAAGGTAATTGTCTTTTCAGCTATATACACAGAACACAGTGAAACGTGCCGGCAGGACCATGGAGCGACACAAAGAACTACAACAGAACAGCACAAAACAGCATAAAAGCAGAGAAGATAAAATACAGAGTGCAGGAAGAGCAACGGAGAGATTACAAGAAAAACACGAGGAACAAAACAAGACATTTAGTGCTGTATGTGCTTTAATGAATACAGTGTTACAAGAAGTACTGTATTCTAGCAGCAGGGTTGTTAGGTGTGCAAAAATGCAGAATAGAGACAAACCAGCACAAAATAATTGTGCAAATAATAGCAGCAGGACAGAGAATGTGCAGTACATTATAAATACAGCCATGGAAAAAAATGAGACCACTTTTCCCTTTTTCTGTACAGTTTGCAGTTGTGTGTGTGTGTGTAAAATGCACAGGTGTCTATTCTTTTCTGAACTATTGCAGTGTGTGTGTAAAAAATAAGAAACGCCTCCATATGTGTTGAGAGCAGTAGTGTGTATAGAGCAGCTTTTTTATGTGCTTTTTTTCAGGAGCTTCACTCTTGATTCAGTTTCTGATGGATGAAACAGAGTCACACACACTCTCTGCTCTAAACATCACTATTTTAATTGTTGCAATTGTAAAATAATGTATTTGATCCCCTGCTGAATTTGTAACAGTCTCTCATTTATAAGGAAGTTTCATTTTTATGGAGAGAGACAGAATATCAACCAAAAATCAAGAAAAAACATGTTACATAAAAGTTATAAATTAATTTGCATTTCACTGAGTAAAATAAGTATTTGATACCCAAGCAAAACAGACTTAGTACTGGCTGGAGAAACCCTTGTTGGCACAGCAGTGACGTTTCTCGTAGTCGCTCACCAGGTTTAAACATCTCAGGAGGAATTTTGGCCCACTCCGCTTTACAGAAACTTCTTTAGGGTTCTTGGCTGCTGTTTGGTAACTCGAAGCTTCAGCTCCTCCACAGATTTTCTATAGAATTGACGTCTGGAGACTGGCGAGGCCACTCCAGGACCTTAATGTGCTTCTTCTTTAGTCACTCCTTTGCTACCGTGGCAGTATGTTTTGGGTCATTGTCATGCTGGAAGACCATCCACAACCCATCTTCAGAGGGAAGGAGGTTCTTGTCCAAGATTTTATGGTACATGGCCCCATCAATTGGCCCCTCAATGCAGTGAAGTCATTCTGTACCCTTAGAAGAAAAACATCCCCAGGTCATACTCAGCATTTCTCATCCTCCTAACATGGCGGATCAAGTTGAGGCCAAAGAGCTCGATTTTGATCTCATCTGACCACCAGCACTTTCTTCCCAGCCTTCTCTGAATCATTTCGATGTTCACTGGCAGTTTAATAGTGACTGTAAATGTGCCTTCTTGAGCAGGGGGACCATGCAGGCACTGCAAGATTTCAGTCCATTATGATGTAGTCTGTTACCACTGGTGCTCTTAGTGACTGTGGTCCCAGCTGCCTTCAGATCATTAACAAGCTCCTCCCTTGTGGTTCTGGGCTGATCCCTCACCTTTCTCATGATCGTCCTCACCCCATGAGGCAAGATACTGCATGGAGCTCCAGACTG
>JBBPCY010034906.1:0-13909 GCA_037974405.1 Brachyalestes nurse | reverse complement strand
AAATTCTTTCTCTGTATTTAACCCATTCACCAAGTGAAGCAGGGGGCTGCCACCAACGAGGGGCGCACGCGTGGGGACGTACCTCAGTGGTGACGCTAGCAGTTGGGATTGAACCCACAATCTTAAATATAAGAAAAATAAGTAAATATAAAAACACTGTAGATACACACACACACACACACATACACACACACATACACACAGGTACACAATGGAGTGACAGGCACTGACAATAACAGTAGAAATGCACCAGAAAAATTCCACATTTAAAATTGCACATTTTGCCCAGTAACAGTAATAGTTCCACCCAAAAAAACTTGCACTCAAGTGATATTGCACATGTGACAACAATGACAACTATCATGGTGTATTGGATGTGTGTATATGTTAGTCTGTGTGTGTGTGTGGTCATCTGAATGGTCTTTGTTGTGGAGTCTGACAGCAGTTGGAAGGAAAGACCTGTGGAGTCTTCTGCATGGGGTGGCCTCTATTCTATTTTTTAGTAGTCTCTATTTTTAATGTAAGAAAAAAAAATAAAAATGAAATACCTGCAAATACATATAATACTAATCAGAGTTTTATATACAGCACCCGAGAAAATAAATTAGATTACATTAATGTTTAAGTTGAGATTTACAGAAATATTTGAGCTGCAGCTGTGTAACTGTGTTAAAGGGAACACTGCTGTTAAAAAGCTCCTTATTTGTTAAATTGTTTGCAAACCAAATGTTATTTCAGCTGTACTTTTAAAATGAAAGTGCACAGTACAGTACTTTTGAATTAATTGTTTTATTTTGCGTATAGCAATGCCATTAATTGCCATTAATCACATAAACCCATGCGATTAATCATGATTAAAAATGGTAATTAATAATTTTCAGAGGAACTCGAAGGAGCACATTCAGCCAATCAGGGTGCCGATTGTCTCTAAACATTTTATGTATAGATGATGGATACTCTGAATAATTTTGTGTCAGTGACTTTAAATTGCTCTTTAGTTGTTGGAGATCACCAACTCCTCAGACTGATCCATCGACACCTGACGAAGTCTAAAAGTGGCTACGATTCTCAAGAACCAGGCAATTAAATGCCTGGATTTAGGCTACGTATAGCTTGCTATTGAGAAGGTACAAAAGCTTAAAAGTGGCCACTCATGTAACTGAGCATCTCATGCTTTATGTTGTTGTGTTATCAGTAGTGGTGTAACAATGCATCAACATTTCATCATTGCAATGCAGAAATGTGACAATATGCATAGTGTAAAGAAAGCATCCTATCAATTATAATATTTTATGTAACTACCATACTTATAGTGTTAAACCAGGGCCAATCAGCAACCCAGCACATTCACATCACACCTTCCAGTTCCATTAGTAAATTGTGCGTATCTAGTAGTTTTAAGTCTTTGTTGAATATATTGTAAACGTATTGACCCATGAATCATAGGTTGACTGTGTCGTTACCCCAATAGTTTTTTTTTTAGAGCACCTTCAGAGCTTTTGTGTGTCCATGTTTATTCTCGTTGGGAGTGTGAAGCTGTTAGATTAAGATCTGGACATTCAGATGGAATAAATTGTTCAGATGTCCATTAAAATGATTATAAACCTTTGCTATTTACACTGGCACAGTAAATGTATGTGTATGTGTGTCCTCGAGGGTGCCGTTTTCTCTCCATCATTTCTTTCCTCATGTGAGTCTGAGTTCTCTCTCACAGACGACAGCTGACACTGATTCAACACACACAGTGGGCCAAAACAGCGCTGAGTAGAGAAGAGCAGGAGGCACATTACAAACCACATGCGACTGTCGGACTCTCACAGGTTTGTAGTGGCAGCAAACAGCAAAAGAGGCTCAGCTGTATTTGTTTTGTAATTTGTTCAATCATTTCCATTCCATTTATTAAAACACTTATGAGGCACTGATTAAAGAACATCTGTGATGGGTCAGGATGCTCCTAAAACAATTACTGATTGGTTTGGAAGTTCATTTGCATACTGCAGCCCTTTGCAAAGGCTGTTACTGCAGCAATGATTTACACAGAATACATTGTGCAGTTCTGGACCTTCAGATATGGTTCATTGCTTCTCTCATTTGTCCGAGTATTTGTTTGAGTGCGGAGAAAAAGCCGATCATATCTGAGCCTTGCGGCGTTCTTTAAGCGCTGCCCGCGGCCCTGTGAATAGGATCACACACCCTTGTTAATCTTAGCTTCGTTCTGTCATTCTATATCCCCTCAACCCTCTTCCTGTTTTCCTCCCCACAGAGGAAGTCGCGCAAAGAATGCTCGCTGCGGGGAGACTGGGTGTGAGTGAGTGAGCGCAGAGTGAGGACCCTTCCTGAGAGGGGGCCATTATTTGATTTGGCACGGGGCCAGAGAGGCACTCCCTGAAAGCCCCGGGTGGATCACTTGGCTGTCTTTCTATTCTTCGCAGTACACATGTCAAGTGCTGGTCCTGAGGGCCATGAAACCTTCTGCCTTTCATCTCCAGCTCCACGAGAAGCACTCTGAGCTTTTTAGGACACTTTGTGAATCTGTCACGGTGAGCTGGAAGGTCTCTGCCAAGTTCTGCAAAACACCTCCAGTCTTTTATTGTTTTCTTTTTTTTTCTTCTTGTGGAGTAAGGATAGAGAGCATCATTCTCTCATGCAGCCGCTAATTAACAAAGAAGCCTTCAGAAGCTCACGTCTGGCCCTGGTTCACATCTATCAAACATATTTCAGTAACAATTTCTCCAAACTCTGAAAATAAATGTCCTTGAGGTTCTCAAGATGGGTCTAATCATCAATCTCCTCTACGTCAAAGCCATGAGCTCTATTTCACTATCGGGTCTGGAGAGGTGCTGCTGGTGTTAGAAAGCATGCAAATGCATTTATCTCCACATCCACATGGCACGCGGTGCATTCGTGCCGCGTTAATGCGGCTTTAACGGATGCCTGAGGTCACCGGCAGTTCGCTGTGAGTAGAAATGACCTCGTTTTCAAGAATGAAGGTGCCACGTTGGCCTCAGTAGAGTAAAACATTTTGATAATGCATGGAATGCAGTAGCAGACAGGTCATTATTTGACTTGCTTTTCAAACACAGAGCATATTACTGAAATGGTCATGTCTGTGCTTTCTTTTTTTTACAACACGCAAACATTTCACAAAGAACAGGCAATAGAAATGGTCCTAATTGTCAAAAATCTTTAATTAAAGGCTCCTCAGTGGAAATCATATCAAAAGGCAATGCGAGTGATAGGAGAACTGCTTCACACTAGTGACTCTAAACTAAAGATTGCATTAATTTACTGTATGTTTGCTGTAAGTTTGTTGGGGCTAAATGTAATTAGTTGTACCTGTTTTTCTCAGGCCTAGTCGAGTCACAAGATATGAAACTTGAGGCAGAGTCACAGAAGTCCCTACCTCTGATAAGAATTAAAATTTTTGCTTCATTTATACATGCAGATGTGCAGGTTCACACATGCCAAAAGATTAGTAAAAACTAAAAACCTGACTGAAAAAACAATCTACGTTCTGCTTTGCTGGCCAAGCTGTGTCAAGATTGAAGCAGTTGCACACAGGGCAGGTTTTTTGCTAATTCTCCTAAAAATCATAAACAAAATACACCCCTGAGTAAAAGGGTAAAAAACTAAACTAAAAACTGTTAAAAAAAACAAACATTTTAAACAAGTTGTAAACAAGTGTTGTTGCAGTTTTTACTGGTGTTCACACTATACACTATTTCATTCCCTGCTAAAAGTGCATGTGTGAATGGGGCTAGACATTAAATTTAAAACACTTTACTGTGCTCTTATAAAGTTGTTTAAACCTATTTCAGAGATAGAGGGTTTTGCTACAAAGGCAATATCAAAAATGAATAATAATAATAATCAATAGAAATAACAAACTTCTAGAAAAGCCTTACTCTCAGGGTTCTGCAGTCAGTAAAGTCAGTTAAGAAGAGGTTTATTAACTACAAACAGAAAATTATGGGAAGAATGCGTTAATGACATTATAAAGAGGGCGTCAAGCTTTCATGTGAGGACATTTATGTAGACTCTTCTGAAGCACAACCCTTATGAGTCAGTCCAGTCTTAGGCAATAGCCAGTGATTGCAAATAATGTGAAGCGGCTCTGAGCTGATTGCACAAGAATAGAGCTGGGTCAGGCAGAAACTGAAGAACCTGTGAGAATCTGTGATTAATTCCTCAGAATTAATAGAGAAACACAGAGCAGAGCATCAGACTGCACAATAATGTGGAATGATAACGCTTTTCTCTCTCCCTCCCAGTCGCCAAAACGCTCAGTGCATATCTGAATGGCATTTGATATGACTAATTAAATGTGCCCCTGCAGGAAGAAGGAACTCTCTCTCTCTCTCCTTCTCACTTTCTCTCTTTCTTTCTGTCTCTCTCTCTCTCTGTCAGACCGAGCGTCCCAAGGGAGGGGAATCTTTACAACAAATCACAAAAGAACACTATCTAATTACTGTGCTCTTCTAAATCAATGTGGGAGTTTAATCATTTTTATCATTAATCACGCCTTTCACTTACCAGCCTTATTCTTTTCTAATGAACTACAGCTGGGGTCTGATGCAAGCAATTTACACACAAAGCTACAGCATAGTAAACACAGATAGAGCTGAGTTTCTACACCAGACCAGAGTTTTGAAATGAGGCACTGTTGTATGCACAGCTTAATAGATACAATGTTGTTCCTTTGTTCCATTTTATCTTACATCAGGGTTGGATATTACATGGCTTTTCCCATGTAATCCACAGTGAAAGTCTGACTGGGATTAGACTTTCCAGTGCCACAGTGAAAGTCTGACTGAGATTAGACATTCCAGTGTTTCCAGTGTGTTTTTCTGCCTTTCGCCCTGTGAGCGGCCCCCCACCCCCACCCCCACCCCCACCCCCACCCGCCGGTTCTGATTGGGATAAGCGGCTCAGAAAATGAATGAACGAATGAATGAACTTTCCCGACACCTGGCATTTGAATATTTTGATTAAATTAATTTGGGCCTATTTTACATGCCCAAGACCTTCTCAGAGAAATGGAACGTTGACCCTGATCACAGCATTTTATTAGTGCTAGGAATCCTGACGGAGTGTCAGATCCACTCATTGTACTGGAAAGATGAGCCGATTTGATTAAGCACACTGTCCAAGTCTACGCTTGATGAAGACAAAACCTTCACATCTCTGTGCATAACGCACACACACACACACACACACACACACACTCATCCTGCACAGACCTGAGAAACGCTTGAGCACTTATTCCACTCATGAATAAAAAAGTCAACATTTCATTTTGAGAAATCAATATGAACATGACGCGTGTCAGGAAAAAGGCAAGGAACGTGGCTGTAATTCTTGTTTATTCTCCAATCAATAAACCTTTATAATTAGGTTGCAAACTGACACTCTGAGGATCATGGGATCTGTATGCACCTGGGCATGGGACCACTGTGCCACACAGCAAACTTCAGGATTTCACCCAGTCAGCTTAAAGGCTTAAGACTGCATTCTGTCCCAAAAACAGAACTATTTTGTGAAGGTGTTGTGAAATCCATGCTTGTAACGTATGATGCTATGAGGGCCATAGTCAAGAGGGCTGGGTGTAAAACAACAAGCAGACATGAACAATACAAAAAAACAGTCCAGAGATCAAAGCCTGAGGAAAGAACTCTCTCAGTACTGAATGAAAACACCACAAACTGACAATACCTCACAAAGACTGATGCCAAAACAGCGTTCTTATATAGTCCACAGCCAGTGACCAGTTGTGTATGAGGCGGGGCAGGTGATTAGTAGAGTGGTGACTCTGAGTGCTGATAGGCCTCACCTGCTGAGGGTGGGAAAGATCTCTTAGGCTACATTTGTTTTAGAAACTTTAGTATGTGAACAAATATATAATATTAGATTTTGAAAATCCAAAAGCGTTAAAAACATTTTTTAGCAAAAATACTGGAATGCTACAAAAAGCAGGTGATGTCATCAAAACTGGAGCAAACAAAAAAGACATAAGCCAAAAAGCTATGACAACCATGATCTGTGACAAATAAACTTTGTTCAACATTTCACACACTGCACGAAGTCCAGCCACACAGGCTGAATTATACTTTCTTTTTAGGGAAACATCCAGTTATTCCATGTTTTTAAGTACTAAGAATATCTCAATATGATCAGGGAGAGACATACTGTGACTTAACATATCACGATAACAATAAGTATCATAATTTTGCCCAACCCGAATAGTTACGATAAAGAAACAGTACTGAAGAAAAATCTGAAAATTGGAGTAATTTCAGAGAATCGAAAGGACATCTCCTTCATTCAGATGTATGACTCATACAGATGATCGTTATACTTAATATCTATTCAAAGCACACAAAAGCAAAGTCCAGTTTGAAGCGATGGGAGGGGGAAACTGTAGAAAAGGCAGTCTCTCCTGTTCTGAGTGTGTCACTGGCTGCTCTTCAGGCATCGGCTTTGCAAACTCAGAGTGTCTTTTGACTTTGAGAGGTTGTTGAGCGCATGCTAAGGGTACAAACACGGACAATGGAAAACAGACAGCGTCTGCGCATACTGAACGAGGCCGGTGGAAATGTCTTCAGCAAGAAAGTTATATCAGCACTGTCTGAAACTCCAGCGTGAGGGACGCTCGAAATAAAGGTGGGCCAAAAATAGCAGCAGAATCAGAGCATCACGGTGCTTAAAGACATTTCCACATCCATCACGTTGGTTCTAATGAACTGTGTTCAGGCTAGAATATCATGCCCACAGTTCTCGTCAGGTCATTAGGCTTCCTAATAGCTTCGTCATGATTTCTCCGATCGTCTGCATCCATCTTCCTGCTGACTGTCCTCTTTCTCTTCCAGCTTCAGCTTCTGTTTTTGAACTGTTTCTTCTCAAATGTCCAAAATAAAACTCGTCATCTACACTTTGAGGGGGAAAACAGGCTTGATTTAGTCAAGGATCCATCTGTCTGCATTCATTGATCTCAATTTGAAAATGCACTAGCAAAACAGCAGACGGAAAAATGTAATGAATACAGTGAACTTTTGCAAGACTATTACTTAAAGAATGAATTTTACTGTATTTTAAATACATCTTATTAAAGTTTTGGTCACTACAATTGAAAAAAAACTGCCCATTTTAACTTATAGTGTTAACTTATAAGGAGTGTTTTAGCTTGGACTGATTTTAGTAAAACAAACTACAGAGAAGAACTGATCAGAATAGAGATAATATATTAACATACATCAGTCTACAAAGTAACTGTTTAAATCAAAGTTGAAAGAGAAGCTCTGTATGGAGGTGGACATGTAGAAATTATTTTTGGTACATAAAACTATACAAATGTTCAAGTGGCCCTCAGGGGGAGAATAAAATCTGAGAAAATTGGAAGATATTACTTCAGCAAACACATAAGGGAATATCAAATAACTGGTAAAGATGATTTAATAAAATAAAATGTCATAATGGACTTCCAGTCTGCTACTTGTTACCACAACAATGATGCAGTTATTATACGCTAGTTTACAGGTTCTTTCTTTATAGTACGTACACTTAGTAGATGCCTGGCTCAAATGATGCTGCTCACAATGTGTTGGTTACTTTCAGGATTAATATATCATGATTAATGACCAAAACACAATTTTGAAAATGCTAAAAATATGACATGAGATCCAAGTCTGCCGCTGATCAATCGCAAGCCAAGTAACTACAAGCTGTGTTACAGGTTAGTGGTAGAGTAAGGTATTTCATTGTTGTCAGCAGGGCAGTAACAGAAAAAAATTCTCTACTACATACTGCCTTTGGCCGTGTACTGTCAACAATTCTGCCTCAATTCTGAGGCATGGAACGATGCTTTTTAACTCCACTACGTAAATACAGCATGGCTTGTTTGCTAACCAACACTCTTTCCTGAGCTTCTCAGTCGCAGTTATATTTCATTTTCCAACCGTTTTTACAAATTCTAATTGCCCACCCAAAAGAGCAATCCTTGCACTACTGGCATGTACAACTGGATGCTTGTGTCAGCAACGGATGCACCTCAAATCAGGAGCGTTCCAGTATGTTTGGACATATAGTGCATAGATAAAGTGTGACATAATTGTCATACTGCCCACCCTTAATCAGCAGCAGACATGTGTTTCTAAGATGCTACGCGGGCACCTGACACTCTTCTGGAGATGAAACCTGGTGGAGGATTTGGATGTTTCCTGGAGACAGTCAGGCTCACAGGCAGAAATGTTAGACTGGATTTGTCAGAGAACTTGGCTGAAAAAAGAGTCCCACATTCATTTGCATGTAAAGCGAATGCAAAACAAGAAGTTAAAAAGAAAAAAAGAACACGCAGAACCAGCTGCAAGTAAGAGCCTTCAGCTTCTATTGAAACGTTACCATTCAGAAGGGAGAGTCGGAAGCGACCAGTCAAGGTTACTCATTACCAAGAAGTGAAGTGAAACGCACTTACAAATGCATGAAACAAAAACACTTAAAGTCTTAAAGTCTGCGGGCAGAAAAAGTGGAGAAACCCTGAATAAACTCATTCAAAAAAAAAAAGCAAGACATAATTCTCATTACGGCTGCCAACGATTTTAAATACTTAGACGTAACCAGTCCACAAGAAACCTGGCGTGCTCATAGCCTCAGATGGCTCGCACAGAATAAGAGATCTGTGTCCCAAGTGGGCTTGTTCCTTTTGTTCCTTTATGCCAGTGCTCTCTGAGGAATGCACAAAGTAGCTACTTTTTGGGCAATAGACAACTGTTTCTCCAAACAGTCTGACATTTATATGGCAAGTTAGCCTCTTGGAGACCCATGGGCCAAGTAAATAACATCAATGCATAAATCTAGGATTTCACCAGCCAATATCTTGTGAAGTAAAGGTTCAAACCTTGCAAAATCTGACACGCTGCATCACTACAACATCCTTTGGAAGCCCACCAAATTGTGTGAAACTTCATTCACAGGAGGTGCTGCAACTGACACGTTTAACCAGAAAAAATGAAATGTGTATACACTCCACTGTATTTTCTCACATCTCCTGTAGTTCCATTTGGCCTGCTCAGTGAAATGCCCACCAATAGCCAATTAAGCAGCCAACTCATATCTGTGTAAAAGGCCAATCTTAATTACATTTTGTAAGCTCATCCATAATGACATATACATGCTATTTTCCCGATTTCCATACGCAGCTACGTTTTCCTCTGTTCCTCTGACATGGTTTGGTCCTCTTTTACTTGTTGAACAGCTTTACTTGTGGTCAGCTCATTCAGCCTCTCACTACTTGAGCCAGTTCCTGCATTCTGCTTCGACCCTGCTGATCACTTATTCTCCCAGCTTCTTCACAATGAGGTACATGTAGTTTTCAACATGAATGCGCTTCAAAACCCAAAGTGCCAACCTGACACAGGCAGTCAAAGATAATTGCTTCATTTTTTTTTGTTGGTACAGAAATTAAACGTGCGCCTCTGCCGAATGTACAATAGTAGCAGCGCACTGACGGAGAAAACAGCTGGTTTTCTTGCTCTCCTAATTATAAGCCTCTAACTGCTTCTTCTCTGAGGTTTTTCACAAAGCGCGCCTCTATTTCTGTCTCCCGCTCTCATCCTCCAGTCAAAATAACAATGAGAAATAGATTCAATAATAGCACATGATGGCCACAGAGGAGCTTACCTACTCACACAGCGCACAATCTCTGCACATTTTATCCACAGTGTAACAGGAACCACTTTGAAGCTATCTCTCCACTTTCATCAGTAACTGCAGGGAGTGCTGAGGAGGGAGGCCTGCTGCTGGCCATGGCTGTTTCCCCCACAGACAAACACACAACGTGCCAGTGAGGTCAAACTTTAAAGACCTCCATTTAGAGCATGGCAAAGAAACCTCAGGCACGGCATACAGGGGCAACTTCCAGGAGTCAAACCTCTTGTTTTATTGGGTCAAATCACGCAACTCTAAAATCCAGTGGCGAATGCTTGGTTTAGTGCTGCCACTCATTTTCAAATCCTGAGAGCTTCCTCTAACCACACTGTTCTGATGTGAGCTGGCTTTTCGTCCAGATGTCACTCTGGAACTCTGGAGGGATGTAACAAATTAGCAACAAATCTAACTTGAAATATCACAGAACCACACGCAGCACAATATTTCTACATAGCTTATACTAAAACGATTATTCCTTTGTTTTCAGCACCTACCTTTAGATGAAAGCTGTCTGAGGGCAAAAAGGCCCCACAGGCAGAGTTAACTGTAACAGACTGAGGGGCTAGATTAAGGTCAGGCATTTTTTGTTATCATGACAAATCAAATAACAACAGGCTTTTCAGGGCATGGACAATGTCAGCACTAAACGAGCGCTCACCAACCGCATGTTTCTGGACACAGACAAAATGAAATACTGTAATATACTCTCCATCGAGACAATTTCTCGAAGGGCTGTGATACACTGCCGTCTCACCCACCTCTAGGCAAGCGGTAGCATTTACAAGTCTGGTAAATTCATGCAAACACAATTTCATGCAATAGCACTCAACATGATCTTTGAACCAGAATAGCATTAAAATACTTTATAGACAAACTAAACACAGAAAAAACCCTCAGCTGAGAATAAAACCAGGACTTTGTTGGAGCGAGGCTACACACACTGTGCTGCCAAATTTTGGTCCAGCAACCTTTATTCCTTTGTTTGCTGCAACCTAACCTAGACCTGGCCCTAACACATGATGAAACATGTTAGTACCAGGTGTTAGGGAAAACAAAGGGTTGGTATGTGTAACCGTTTGGACATCCAGGTTTCAGTATCAGATAATAAAAAGTGGCATCTCTAACCTACAGCAGGTCTGATGAGCGCATTAGGGGTGTTGAAATTAATCACATAATAGATGGATCGCGATGCGGACGTGGACGATGATGCATCGATACAGTGGCAGGACATAATCGATTATATCATGATGACATTGATATATTTTAAAAATCTGTGTTTTGTTTTTGAAGACTGACCATATTCATTGAAGATGTAGGCTAGGCCTATACTACTTATTTTGGTGACAATTTAATGCTATGGGCACAATTTCTGATTACGTTTTGATGAGCTATGTCTATATTCTTTATTTCTGTTTACAATTTAGTGTAAAAAATTTTTGTTCACATTTTCCGTTTTTTTTTTAATAAAAACGGGAGCTTACATCTCACTGCTTGTACTTGAAAACATATAAAAATGTGAAGTAATGTATAAAATTGACGAGATGCGTCGAGATATCGAATCGAATTGTTGACATGGTAATCGTAGTCGATTCGAATCATGAGGCCTGTGAAGGTTCACACCTCTTGAGTGTATGTGGGAAATGTTTCATTATGAAGCACATGTACAGGGCTCTGAGACTGCTTCATGATCGTAATCTCACAAGTGCCTTGTTAGTGTCAGGTCGGACATCCATTGACCGCTCTAATCAACCTGTTCACACTGGTATGTTATGCTAATGTGTGTGTGTGTGTGTGTGTGTGTGTGTGTTTGGAACCCTTGGGTGCATGCAAATCGCTGGGTGGTAATTATGCGTGTATCCTCAGCTCATGCAAATAAATTAACAAGAGGAAGTATTTGATTAGCTGCCGTACCGCTTTTTTGAACAGGATAATGAGGCACCACTCTTTGTGACTGCTTCTTAATTCATTCCTTCAGTGGCTTGCCTGAGCTGTGTTTACACTGGAGTCAACAGGCTGACGAAACCAGGGAGAAGCGACAGGAGCGCCGACCTCAAAAGAAGGGCAATGAGGTAGTCTTAAGAATGTCTGAAATCTAATTCTGCCATTCTCTTATTGCTCTAGTCAAGGACACCCAACAGTGAGAGACATGTTGTCAGCAGTTTACGCCCAAACATTGTGCTCAGTCTGGACCACAGGTCTGGACCACAGCTGGGGCTGGAGGCTCCAATCTGGGTCAAGGCTTTGAGCTACAACACAATGAAAACCTGCTGAAGTAAGCATGGGTTTGTACAGGGAACTGAAAGAGCATAATGAAGCACAACTTTGACCAATGAACAGGATTATAAAAGTACAGACCACCTACTTTACTTGTAGAAGGTATTAGTGGGTTTTCATTAAGTCTCCCTCAGCTTACAGGGTCAAGCAGTCAGTTACAGTGCAGTATACTTTTCCATTATTTATCACTGTTCCATTATTTATCTGTTCTATTATTTATGTATTCTATACCATGTATGTGAAAAGAGGTATATTTTGGTAGCAGTTAAAATATTATTAAATGCTGAATTTACAAGCATTAAATATGAACACACAAACTGCAGGGTGTGCAGTTCTTACTATCCATGCAATAGAAGTACATTCCACACAGTCAGGCTACCATTCTCTCTTTCTCTGGATTAGTCTGGACCAAGACAAAACAACCAGCTGTGTTTCTCTCCATCTCTCTCTCTCTCTCTCTTTCTCCCTTTTCTCTCTTTCTGTCTCTCATCCCATTTCTGTCTCTCTTTCGCTCCTTCTCTCTCTCCTTTTCTCTCCATCTCTCACTTTCTGTCTCTCTTTCTCTCAGTCTCTCAACCTCGCCCTCTCGCTTTTGCTCACTCTCTGTCTCTTTCTCTCTCCCTCTTTCTTTTATTCTGTCTCCCTTTTTCTTTCTTTTACTCTCTCTATCTCTCCTCTCTCGTTTTTCTTTTTCGCTCTCTCTCTTTCTCTGGATTGGTCTGGACCAGCACAAAACGACCGGCTGTCTTTCTGAGAGCAGCCGTTCAACAGCAGTAAGTTGAAACAACACACACACACACACGGGCGCGCGCTCACACACTCTCCACATCACTCAGTGGAGAAGATAACGCGTCTCCAAAGCAGCTCAAGTTCAGAAAGTCCAGACCAGGAGAGAGCGGACTGAAACAGACAGCAGCGGAGGAATGGGCGATGAAAGAGTGGAAGGACTGAAGAATGAAGGAATGAAAGAATGAAGGATGAAGATAAAGTGAGGGAGTTACTTACTGTAGTTGGTGTTTTTGTGCAGTAGCTCCAGCAGGTCTGTTGTGTTCCGGACGCCGCGCGCCCGCCTGCCTCACCCTCCGCGCGCTCCAGCCGCTTAAAAAGTTTAATGACGTCAGGCGCGCGTTCACAGCGGCGCGTGCTACTGGAGCGCTCAACCCGCAGATCTGCGGATCTTTAAAGAGCCCGCGCGCCACATCCGCACACAGCAGCGCCACTCTGCTCTCAACACTGGCACTAAATAATAATAATAATATTATTAATAATAATAATAATAATAATAATAATAATAATAATAATAATAATAATAATCATCATTATTATTATTACTTAATAAATAATAATAATAATAATAATAATAATAATAATAGCAATAACAACATCAAGATCACTCTAATCTACATATAAGACCATGTCATTAGTAATTTACTGTAAGTTACTTATCTATACTATGTGTGTATATATATAATTGTGTACAGTTTTTATTGTATTTATTTAGACTTTATTTTTTATGCTGTACTGTCTCTGTGTCTCTGTGTGTATGTGCAGTCATAACATAAGCAGTTTCCTCTAGGATCAGTAAAGTTTTCTGATTCTAAATTTGCAGTCTGTAGTTCTTATTAGTGGCTGGGTTTCGTTCAACAAAACCTCACCTATAATGTTGCGGGTTTCAGCAGTAGAGAAAGAAAGAGGGAAAAGTGAGAGGGAGATATCCTTAATGACTTTATTTTATTTCTGTTCCACTTTGCTTCCTTTTGTGTGCAACTGAAAAGGAGAATTACACTTCTACTACTACTGCTACTACTGCTACTGCTACTACTGCTACTACTACTACTGCTACTCCTACTACTACTACTACTACTGCTACTACTGCTACTGCTACTCCTACTACTACTGCTACTACTGCTACTGCTACTACTGCTACTACTACTAC